>VZTM01020642.1:101182-122332 GCA_013400555.1 Jacana jacana
CCCCAGCCCTCCGCCCATCAGTGCCGTCGGGGCGGCCCGGGGGCAGCGGGCAGCTGACGGCCGCGGGGCCGCCTGGCAAAGCCACCGCTGCGAGAGTTACCCACCCGCCAGCCACCTACCTTCCTGCGAGTGCCGTCGGTAGTGCGGCAAGGAGAGGCGGGGAAATGTCAGTTCCTGGGGGTTACTCGCCTCCTGGCCCCTGAACGTCAAGCACAGAGGGTATCGCTGCCCGGCCCGCGCCCTCCAGTGCCCTTTGGAGTTTTGGAACTGGCTGTAGAAAGAATCACCTTTTACTGTGGGCCTATAAGGCAGAAGAGTTTCCAACAACCCACCTATAATTTTTAACATTTAAAAAAAAAAAAAAAACACCTTTCTAAACTGGTTTAGAAACTGTCCGGCATGGGTTTCGACGCTGTGGTGGTTCGCTAGGCGGCG
Source organism: Jacana jacana (assembly GCA_013400555.1). Taxonomy (NCBI): domain Eukaryota; kingdom Metazoa; phylum Chordata; class Aves; order Charadriiformes; family Jacanidae; genus Jacana; species Jacana jacana. Next base: position 101,618 of record VZTM01020642.1, read on the forward strand.
GCCAGCGGTGAGCAGAGCAACAGCTGGAACTAGTGCACTTCTCCCGTGAGCGCCTCAATCAGCGGGCTTCAGTTAATATAACTTCAGATCCCAAAGCGTTTCAGCTATTTTGTATTTTTAGACTATTAAAATATTTTATCACAAACATCTTCAACAGGTGGCTGGGAAGGGGACACACCAGCCAATCCCTGATGCATAAATAGACGGGTTTTTTTTTTTTCTTATTTCGTTACTGCAAAAAGGCACCTTACATAGATCCGTGATTTAAGTAGGTGTAACTACGGACGGCGTAAAAATCTACCCTACCATTTAAATAAAGGCACTAAAGCTGTTCGGGAGAAGTGAAGTCGGAGACGGGTGCGTGTGCTGCTACGAAATAGCGATGTAAAGATGGAATTTGGGTCTAAGCTGACTTTATCACCNGAGGTCTGCCCGGGGAGCGGCGCGGTGGCTTCCCTGGCGGAGGGAAGGCCGCAGCCCGGCTGCGCCGCTCGTAGGCCCCACGCTGGGGTTCCGGGCCGGGCTGGGGCGGCCTTTCCTCCTCGTGTGCCCCCTCTGTGGGGCGGTGAAGCGAGTGAGTAGGTGACTAGAGCGATTTTGTGGGCAGTGTTCTGGGTGCGAAACTGTGAAGTAGATGATTCCTGCCTGGAAATGGGGTTTATATATTGATGTCATCGTCTTCGGAAAGAGAAACACAAAGTATTTGATCTGCAAGCATCTACCACGTAAGGCCTCAAGCTGTTCTACTTGAGGGGGGCTCATTTAGAAAGTACCTGATAGAATGGAATCATAGAACTGTCTAGGTTGGAAGGGACATTTATAGTCATTGCGTCCAACCGTTAACCTAACACTGACAAAACCATCACTAACCTCGTCCTTGATCACCACATCTGCCTGTCTTTTAAATACCTCCAGAGATGATGATTACACCACTTCTCTGGGCAGCTTGTTCCAATGCTTAATAACCCTTTCAGTGAAGAAAGTTCTCCTAACAGCCAACGTCAACCTCCCCTGTTACAACTTGAGGCCATTTCCTCATGTCCTATCGCACATTACTCAGGAGGCAAGACCGACCGCCACCTTTCTACAACCTCCTTGTGGGTAGTCATGGAGAGTGATAACATCTTCCCTCCGCCTCCTCCAGGCTTCATAACCCCAGTTCTGTCAGCTGCTTCTCGTAAGACTTGTGCTCTAGACTCCTCACCAGCTTCATTGCCCTCTGCATTTTGCTCCAGAATCTTAATGCCTTTCTTGTAGTGAGGGGCCCAAAACCAGAACATGGTATTGGAGGTGTGTGCCGGCCTCATCAGGGCCAAGTACAGCACAGCATCTCTGTATGTCCTGGGGAACAGTGTGAGAGAGCCACCAGTTGGTTAATGAGCTTACATTTACTACGCAACAGGGAGGGGAAACCAGAAAGGATGGAGCCTTTTCTCATTCAGAAGCTGTTGATTTGTTTCAGATGCCAAGTAGAACCATGTCAGTGAGATGCAGGGAACAGACCCAAGAGCACACACTGCCATGTGTTTCACTCTTAATTTTTCTTTTCCCACTTCTGACACCTTAGATGAGCTGGGATGCTCTACAGACCCTTCTGTGAGCTGATTTAACACAGTAAAACAATGGAAAAGCAAACAAGCAAAAATTATTTTCTGCCATTTTTGTGTGTGGAGAGCACCACAACCCAGGGGAGGAAGTCAGTGGGTTGCGTGGCTGGAAGCAATGCCGGGGAAGAGGGATGGGAGTATCTAAGCAAGAGTTTTCCTTCTGGTAGCAGCAAGTCATTACGCCATATCTTCTTAAACCCTGCCTCCAGCCTGAGCTGTGTGATCTGCTCAGAGTTCAGCTGGTCCCTCTAGCAAGGCGTCTGATAATAAAAGGAGAAAGTTAGTGGTGTATTGTTCCCGGTGATTTAGTTGCAGTGTGCTGGGAAAACAGAGTTAAATAGTAGTTCTAAAAAAAGGGCCTTTCAGGTTTTCTCCTGCAAGCTAAAGCCACTTGACAAGTTCTTCTGGTAGACAGACAGGAACGTAACAAACTTTGGAAATAAACAAGAAGCCTCAAAACAATTTCATATTGCTGGCATCACATCTCCACTTAGTCTAGAGGGTTCTGTATAATAAAGGGAGAAACAGGTTTAAAAACATATTCAGTATCTTATTAGGAGTAAAATTTTATTCTGTGTGTTTGAAGTTGCATTCTTTAATTCATTAAGCCTTTGGGGATCTACTTACCATTGAACAGTGTAAGAAAACGCTCAGAAAAAAATGCTCAAATAGGTTTATTCTCTGATAAATGACAGCCCTTTATAACTATTCAAACAACTTCTGATATAGATACACATGCTGGCTACAGAGCCTCTTTCTGCTGAGGAGTCCTGCCAGAGTAGCTGAGGCTATTGGGTATTAAAACTGGCTGGATCCTTTCAGCACCCCTGTGAAGCTGCAGAACGGTAACATCCCTGGTGGGAAACCTGAGCTCTTTGTCAACTGCCTTGTCCACTGTCCCATCTGCTCGGACTTGAGCTGGAGCCAAGTCCATGTTTATGGAGTTGCCATCCAGGTTATTACGAATTTAACTACTAATCTGAATAGGCTTGTTTTATCAGCCTCTTGCCACTGCTTTTTTACTACTGGTTCTCTTGGCCACTTACTTGGAATAAATGGGATTGCTGTTAATGTACGCACGCTCTGAAATTATGGAAGCTTTGAAAGCAAAATGAATACATGTAACAGTTCACGGTTTGCTCCTGCTTATGTAAATGGCTGAGAGATGAACTACAGGAGTAGCCTTTGGAACAGCAGTAGGTATCCTGAAATTTGGGATTGCCTGAAGAAGTAGCAGCATGCTTCTGGGACATTTGCCATGTGATATACCATTACCTGGCTACGACCCTCTTCCAAACAGGGTGATTCAGAAGCAACAGGTTCTAGGACTGAAATCAGCTGAATTTTCATTTGCTGCAGTGGTGAAAGAGCTGATGGCCCCATGTGTCCATGCTGCTTCTCTAGGACAGATTATTGTCCTGAGAGAACTGCACTTGTCCATATCTTAGCTCTTCCCCTTCAAGAACAAGCACTGTTGCTGAAATAACTTATGAAGACAGACTTGGGCTAGTAAGGGAGGCTGAGGTGGCCAGGGACCAGATACACATCTTCATTTGCTACAGCCCTAGAAGTTTTGTTCAAATACCATACCAAATCCCATAGTTATTGGCCGGGCCTACAGTACGAACAAGTAGAAGTGCAAGGTGTGATGCTGAAAGGCAAACTACTGCAAGAAATTCAAAATGGTAAGATTGCTTACATGTGAAGTAAGAATCCTTCCTGGAATTTCATTCCAGCTAAGAGAAGCTGAGGGTGGCAGAGCAGGGCCTGTCCACAAGCTGGCTTTTATTTTCTCTGTATTCTGTTTCTGGATCACTACGGGCTCCCTCTCCAATAGAAGAAGTTTAACTGCTTTCACAATTTTGAATTTATTAGAACATTACTAGTACATGACTCGTTGATACAATTAAGTAACAGTTCAGTTCTCAAAGCATACCTACTAAAAAGCAGTTTTGAAAGATATGCAAGTAACACTGGCTGTATAATAGTGGCACAAAAACGGTGCAATTTCACGTGCTAATGGAATTTCAACTAAAAATAATGTGTGTATTTTTTTCCCTCCCAGATTAACATTAGAAATGCTGAGAAAGTTAGCACGATAAATAAAGCATTTGCTAAAGTTCAGAAAGAACTACAACAGCTATCAAAAGGCACTGCAGCAGAACCTCAGAAGAGTCATCAGGTAATTTCCCTTTGTAGATATCTGAGGAGGTAAATAAAAGGAAAATGCATGTTCAAAGCATTATGTTCTGGCTCTAAGACTGCAGGCAATTCATGCAGTTGCTTTAAAGCTAGAAACCCAGCTTTATTAATTTCACTTGTGTGGTAATGTTGAAATCTGGTTAGCATATTAAAGCCATAATATACAGCTTTATATAGTATATAGTATCTAACTACTAAAGTCAAGAGAGGTGGACAGCCAAGATGAGGTGTGCTTCAAAAACATTTTTAAATTATCTTCTAGCTGGTTTTTAATTGATTTTTTTAAAAAGTTCATTCCAGCTCCAGCCACTTCGTTTGAGACTTACGCTAACCATGAATATACACAGAAAGTAAGGATGAATCTTGCTGTTCCCTTAAGCACCAAACAGCTCTCTTCCTGTTCCCAATTCCTAAGACTTCATATTCCCTCATCACAAGTACCAACAACTGAAACAGCCATTTCTGTATTAGACATTTTGCCTGTGGCACTAAGGAGTTCAGTGCAGCATTCCACTCCTTTTCCTTTGTCTGCTTTGTTAAACAGGGCTACGTGCAGTTTTGAGCAAGAAATAATTGACAGAATTTAATTGCAGACAAGCTCCTCCATATAAGGGAGAGAGAAAGCAGTGAGCCAGGACAAAGTTACAGATAAATCCATCCTGGCTGTGAGGGGAAGTTGGGGAACTGTGAGGCAGTTGGGGAAAGTGGACATGAGTTTTATTTACTGTGCCTGGGGTGATCACGTTTCTGTATGGCTGGGAGCACAAGTGTCAGATACCTTAGTGAGAGGCAGAGGGAAAAGTCAAACATTATGTTACTGGTGCAATGCTTTGTCTTTCTTCTGCAGTACAAAGGCCACTTATCTGTCAAGTTTAGTAAATCCTGTAATCCCACAAATTACCGAACTATGGCTGCAAAATTAGCCTAAATTAAATATATGAAGACAAACTCATCTGGTAGACAACAGGTATTTATTAGGTTAGTGGGCTTTTTTTTGTTGGTGGTGGTTTAGTTTGTTTGTTTTTCAAGCAAAGTAAAAAGATCCCACTTCCTGCTTTAAATTGTAACTTTTTTTTTTCAGGTTCCAACACGTCCAGAAGAGGAACCAGCAAATGTGGATGCTGCCACAAGCCTACTAGCTCAGTTGTAATACATTATGGACAATAAAAGGATTGCAAGAAACGAAGATAAAAAATACTGATGGCTTTGTAAAATTTTATTAAAAAAATCTGGTTAATATACAAGTATTGGCACACTTTAATACAAACTACAAACAGACCTTTCCTATCATCTAGGAAAGTGGAATGTCAGAAGTCAGTGTGAGAAACTTAAAGTGCTAAAACAGAAGGCACTTCACAAAATTGGTTCACTGAAACAATTTAGCATAACTCAAATTGATACCCTTCACTTTTCAGCTTGGCAGTGAAAGCTTCAAAATCGACTGAAGTTTAAAAAAAAAAAGAAAGCTTCTTGGCAGTAAAGCTTCAAAGAAAATGCTGTTAACTGTGAGCAAGAAGCCTAATCATTTTTTTAAAAAAATGATGAAAAGGCTATAAAGCATTTTTACTTTTCTTACTTAAGAAAACTCAAAATAGGTTACACAGAGGACACTCAGGTGAAAAAAAACGTGCCAGAAGTTTTGGTAAAAGCCCTTTTTTCTGGTTGTTGAATTTGTTTTGTGAAGTAGTTAAAGGAAGCAAAAGGAAATACACTCCCAGAGTCAGTGAACTAAGAAGTTATACATTCATTATTCAAATATTTAGGTTATGAAGAAGTCTAGAATGTTAGAGGTAGATAAGTAGTCCGGTTGACATAATATCTAATAATTTAGTATCTGCACATCAAAGAGATCACAGACTCCTTCATTATCATCCAGGTTAAAGTTGTAGTCATCTCCGGGAGTAGGAGAGAGTCGTAAGAGAGGAAAAACTGTAAAGCAGGAATAGTTTAGTTTAAATTAAAAACACCTCTGGAATAGCGCCCCTATCTCACAGTGCAGTATGTTTGTCATCACAAGTACTGGGGTTAGTCTTAATAATTAAAATAGTCTTGATAATCTGACAAGCATGCAACAATACATACTGTGAATACCTGTATTGCCTTCAAACTAAGTCTAGGTTTTTTACTTGGTCTTTTAAAGTGAGTTTGCTGGAATGGAGTGATAGCTGTGGAATAAGTACTTGATTTCTCCTGCAGTAGAGGAGCTCCTGAGCAGCTTTTGAAACTCTCATCAGAAAGCCATCATTTATGTTTGCATTCCTTTGTCTTGTTACAGTATTGCATAGATCAGCCTTCAAATATTTATCATTTTAAGTAAGGAAGTTACCAGTTATCCCTGTTTTACAGGTGAAATATGGAGACTAGCAGTTTCTCTGTCACTGCATTTCAGGCATGGACTTGAAGCCATCTTTGGGGAGGGAACACAAGAAGAGAAGCCTCAGCCCTCATACTGCACCTCAGGAACGCTAAACTCGTGCAGATGAGCTGGGCGTGCTGTACCTGCATTTTCATTTTAGCCATGTATTGGCACATTCATACCATCCCGTCTTGCCTCTCAGAGCTTATAATTGGTTCTTTCTGGATGAGCCCTGAGGTTGTCTGCTTGAAGGGCTTATTTACAGGGCAAGAGGAACAACACCAGCTGCATTCACCTCTGTGTGGCACCTCAGTGAGAGAGAGCAAATAGACAGGGAGCATGTCAACTTATTAGCCATGCTTCAGTTTTGCACTCAGCCACAGAGATGCAAGAGAAAGGGATCACATTTATCTGTTCTGTTAGTGTACCGCAGCTGGCCGTGTATCAGTCTGCGTGCAGGCTGGTAAATACATTCTGAAATGTTTACTCAAAGCTCCCGCAGGAAGCCTGAGGCAGAACAGAATTAAACCAGATTCTTATTTTTTTTTCTTTTCCTGCGGCAGCACTCTAGTCATCAGCCAGTTCTTCTCTGTTCCTGAATTAAGGACTGGTGTGTTACTCATGCATGTCAGTGCTTGCTGGATTAAGGCTTTCATATTTTGATTGTTAAATAAAACTGTTACAGAGAATGGGAAGGGGTGCAAAGACAAGAATGACATAGAGGAGGCAGTACAGGGTAAAGAAGTAGTTTCACAGTGACTCTTGGCTTCAGAGTTAACAGACACCTACCAAGAGCATTGTTTACACAAAACCCATGCTGCTACTTCTGATTATTAGAAAAGCAAAGATGCTAAATACTTACCGTCAGAAGACATGAGTTCATCAATAATATCCCCACTGATGTTTCCTGTGAAAGACAGGAGTGTGAGCTTATGGAAGTCAACACATATTCTCTGCATTAAACACTGAATCGCAAAGTGCAGCACAGTGTTGGAGCTCTGGCGAGAGCATGCCATGTATGGACATCTTTGCATTCCTCAGTTTTTCTCCCACTGATTCCTTCTAACCCAAGAGCCTTGTACAATATGAAGCTCATTTGGTGGCCAAGAGAGGCATTTTGTTCAAAATGAGTGTCCTACTTAGAGCTGGTTCAGTGGCTTTATTAGGAGATGAGCAAAGGTGAGTACCTGAAGGGGGTAGCCCCTGGAGGGAGCCTACAGGAGAGCTGGAGGGGGACTCTTTATCAAGGAGTGTAGCAATAGAATGAGGGGTAATGGTTTTAAACTGAAAGAGGTAAGATTTAGATTAGATACTAGGAAGAAATTCTTTACTGTGAGGACAGCGAGATACTGGAACAGGTTGCCCAGAGCAGCTGTGGATGCCCCATCCCTGCAAGTGTTCAAGACCAGACTGTATTGGGGCTTTGAGCAGCCTGGTCTAGTGGGAGGTGTCCCTGCCCATGACAGGGGGGTTGGGACCTTTAAGGTCCCTTCCAACTCTTAACCATTCTATGCTTCCATGATTTTCTCTGTGGGGAAAGCGCTCCTCTTTCCCTCTGTGTAACTCATCGGTAGCTTGGTCACAAAGAAGGCCTCAGGAAATTATGAAGAACATTTAAACAGTAACTGCTTCTTCCTACCTGTGGGCTCCTCCATCTTTGCGATGTCGAACGAGTTTGGCTTGAGGATACAGTTCACATCCAGGGGCAGCAAGCCCTGGTAGTCAGTTGAGCCAGCTGAAGCTTGGGCGACATCTCCTGGGAGGCTGGGGTACAACACCGATTCTGGGAGGCTGGAGTACGGAGCTGCGGGGGTTGTGCTGTCCTCCTGCACGCCGCCGCCTACAGAGGGAAAGGCACGTTATAAATTTCGTTACGGAACAGGGAACACAAAAGGCCAGCACTCGGCTCTGTCCGGGAACACAAACGGCCAGCACTCGGCTCTGTCTTGCAAGGAGAATACTGCCGATGTCTGGGAGGAGGTGAGAAAAGTCTCCCTCTTCCAAAGTCACAGGCACAATTTATTCAGAGTCCCTCAGAAACACAGTTTGCAACACCAGCACCATTTTCTTAAGTCTTTTCATATTACCCTACTATTACGATGAAAAAAACCCAAACCTGCTATTCAGGCAGTCTCTCATTGTGGCTATGTGGAAGAAGGTAAGTGACCCTGTGGCACAAAATCTGGAACTGGTGCCTGTCTCATTAAAAGGTACAGTTCAAACCATACACTGCTCCAGAGGGCAACAGTTTTGTTCCATAATGTATTCTGGAGAAGCAGCTCAAAATAATTAACAGGATCACATCCAAAACCTGTTTGGTATAAGATGATAAGCTACAAGGGAAGAATCGGTTTCACCAGAGAGAACAGACTTTTCTGTAGCCTCCTGAGAGCTTGGAGGAACTTTTCAACAGACAGCTGATACGCTATGGAAATTCTTCATCTTTCCTTTACCATCTTTTCTAACAGTTTCTTCTTTCCCTCCAGTTCCCTTCCTCCCTTTTCCACCTGAGGTAGAAAAAAACCCTGGCCCCACCTGATGGAGTGTCTGCAACCGATGTTTGCGGTAACTCTTGTCCTTGGTTCAGATCACATTGCTCTGGTGGAATTTGAGGAGCTGTAGCAGGTTTAAGGGGAGCTGTTGGAGCTGCAGGTTGAGCTGGGGGCTGTGCAAGGTCATCAGGCGGAGGAACTGGAAACACCATGGGCTTGGAGGAGTTTGATTCTTTATTTATAAGCAGCACATGGATAGGTCCTGAGCTACTTTTAAGATTGATCTGGTATTTCTTCTGTCCATTCTGTCCCTGTAAAGGTGGTATATTATGAAAGCTACCAGTCCTTGAGGACTTACGACTTCACAAAAAGTAATAGTAACTGCAGAAAGTTATTTCCCACCAAAAGTAATGAAGATGTTTGAACAGAATTCTCAAACTGATGCAGAAGATAAATACAGTGCTCTTCGAGTTAGATCACATGGAAGAGCTGAGAATTGGCACAAACTTACCAAATCATACTCTGGGAAAAAAAGTATTTAAAACAAATACACATGCAAACAAAAAACCCCACCAAAAGCCAACAACAGATTACAAACCTGTGATGTATTTACCCAACCAGAGCAGTTACAGAAGACACAAATATACAATTCTTTGAAGTGCTTAACTAAATCTTGAATTCAAGTTACATGAGACTTGCAGCAGGGCTACATAGAATCATAGAATCATTTAGGTTGGAAGAGACTCTTGGGATCATCAAGTCCAACCATCAGTCCTACTCTACATCTTACGAATAACAGCAGTGATAAATAATGATTTCTCTACATTTAAATCCTTCCTTTTAAATAGAGCTTCAGAATGATCCTGGTTGGGACTGAGCATCCTAAACCAGCTGAATGTCTCACCCAGCCTGAATGAACACAGGATCAGGGTTAGTAGAAACAATTTCTTAGTTGATTTGCCAGACTGCCTTTTAGCAAGTTATTTAAGCAATACAGCTGGGACCAGCTTCCTCCAGCACAGTCTCAGTGCAACTACTGACTCTGCAGTGGCTAATTGAGCTTTTAGCATGTATGTTCTAGAAAAAGTGGTGAGAAAAGGAGCCCCAGTGGAAGGGTACCAAACAAAACACCCAATTTGAAGTTGGAGATGAAGGCTAAGATCAGCTGGTTTAATCTTTGATAAAAAAGCCAAAAAGACCCCAGCATCACAGGTGCTAGCTGTGGTCCCACAGAGAACCTTACCATTGCCTGAACTGTTTTCAGCAGAGCTGGCCAAATAGTGTCACTGGGATCAGCTTCACGGTTCTAGCTTTGGATGCTCTCCTGATATTAGACTGTGCTTAGCCTCACTAAAAATAGCATGCGAAGCTTCTCAGGAGAATTTCACCTTTCTACAAGCATAGTGGCTATCGTGCTTCATACAGTGCTCTCTCCCAACTATGTAAGCCCTATTTAAAATGGATGACTGCAACAACAACAACAAAAAATTAAAGACAGACATAGGTGAGTGATGTGGCCTCCTACTTTAATCCTGCCTGTTTAAGACTTCTGGCTGAAGTGAGACAGCAGTCCGTCTTTCTCTACCCAGTCTAGCACCATGTTATTAAACATAAACTAAATCTGAACTAATCCTACAACTAAATCAATTAGTCTTTTTCATAAGAAATGCTGTTTACCAATACAACAGCAAGAAATTTGTCACATACAAATAGTTGTTAGCAAGTTGTAAAGGGAACTCACCATAATTATGCTTAATTTAGAAAGCTGCAACATTTAATAGCAAAGAAACCCATTATTATATCTTGCTTTTAATAGAAGACAGTTACCATTAGTCTATCCAGGTATCCAAATACACTTTTTCCCACCTATCCCCTCCATTCTCAATTGACAGCATCTCAATTTTCAACTTTTTCTACCCCACTCATACACAGCCAGAGAGAAATCCTCCTCACTAATGCAGCTCTTTTTTTCCACTGTCCCTCTAGAACACTCAGGTAAACAAGAAACCAGTACATACCATTTCAGGTATAGGTACTTCTAACTGTGTACCACAAGGTGCTTGAATTGCTAGAAGTGTGTCTCCTGGTTAAATAGGAATTTTTGAGAAAGTGTTAAGTGTGCATATTTTTCTTAAGTCTTGCATGGTATCTGCTCAAATGAAATAGGTAGTTCTCTAAAGCCAATTAAAATATTATGAAATTCTAGCATAAATAATGTGGTGGTACTTGCATAGTCCTTGTAAAATTCAAGTATATCACATAACATAAATCACAAAACTCCAGTACTTAGATCATAGTTGCAAGAACCTTTTCTTGTAGCAAGGCAATATTTACCACTTCCTTTACATGTTTATTACCATCCTCAGATCTCCTGGTTGCACATGACATGAGGTGAAAGCATTTATTTAACTAGGTTTTGTTTTCAGCTAAAACAGCAATCCGGTCCAGCTCATTTTATAGCTTGGAAATATGGTGGTAGAACAGAGAGATTTAACAGGGGAAGGAAGAAAAAGCCTTCAGCGTCATCACTTCCCAGTGTCTAAGCTCACAGCTTCCGCAGCGCATACAGCTGGGATGTTAGAGCTATTAAACTCACCTGTGGATAACGTGCACCAAGATGTATTGGTTAAAGTCAGGAGATCACAATTATGTCAATAGCACTGGCACAACCTGCCAAACAACTGCAGGTGACCTGGCCACCTGCACATCATTTCCCCTTTGTACATAACCTGGAATAATGCTTTTCTCTACCTCTCAAGAGACACTTACATGAAGTACTAAGTGACTGCTGTACTACCTGCCTCCACATTTTGTAACGGCTTGCTTTAGTAATAGCTTATTTCTGCTAAACTATGTTTCAGTAGTTATCTAATTTTGCACTTTTCTTCAAAACTTAACACAAGCTTCCTTTGTGCCAAAAAAGAGATGTTTTTGAGCCTACCTGTAGGCTGAACAATAATCTTCCCTTGGGTGCCCCAGGGACAGGAAAGGATGTCAAGGTAATTAACTTCTGCCAGCAATTCTTGGGAATTTCTTCAAAACTCTTGTTCAGAAGGAATCCTTTTGATATAGCACCAACGCCCCATCTTTGAACTTTAGCCGGCCTTTATCTATTTGGCACTATCAGGAGCTCCCTCTGGCTGCAGCTGCCACCAGAAAATTGTAGGAAAATTGGATCTGCCGGGTCAGACCAACAAACTCTACCCCCGGTTCTGTTAACAGCCTAAGGCAACCTGCTGCTAAGCATGAATACAGAAAGAGACAACCAAACCCAGTACTCCAAAACCAGCTGAGGTTCCGTTCTGTACAACCTGTGACTACAATTAGAAAATGCCAGAACTTGCTTGTCATGAACTTCATCAGAGACATCTACTTACTTCTGCTTCCTCCTGATCACTATTGAATACTTCTAAATTAAAAATACTTACAGGGAAAAACCAGGGCTACTTAACAAGTTAGTTTTCAAGAGGAAGATCAGGAAATCCTTTACTTCAAGAAATACAGGCTAGCAGGAACTTACCATTGAAGCAGCTGCAGATATCTTCGTGAGTGACATATGAAAATGTAATTTATGTCAAGGAACATTTTTCTAAAAGCAACATGAAACTGGTATTTGCTGTCCTTTAAAAGAAGTTCCTCCAAACTGATCCTAAACTATAAACTTATTGCTGTTAGTCAGAGGTGTAATCAAGGCGTGATTTTTAGCTTTCAGAATGGCTAGTTAAAAATAACAAAGTTCTGTCTTTTGAAGAAGAAAGCTACCTATTTTTGTTAAGAAAATACAAAAAGAAAAAAATTGCACAGCTTGAATGAGAAGATACTATTCTAAACAAGGAGAACATGTAAAATCTTGTTTTGAAGAATACCATTCACCTCACTCACTTGACACCACAGAATTCAAAGACATTATCAGAACTTCCCAGAATCACACACAAATAGTGCCAGAGGGGATTTGAGAGTTCATCTGCCATCCCATTCCCCTGCCTGAGGGTAGGATCAACTGTTAAGACATTCCAGACAGTTTGCTTCCCCTCTTCTGGAAAACCTCCAGTGATGGATATTTCACCACCACCCTGGGGTGTCAATTCCAGTGCTAGCTCTCCCAAAGGAACATTTCTCCTAATGTCTAACTTCAATCTCCTTTCTACAAAATCCTTTTATGGGAAGTTTCTGTAGAGGAACGGCAAACAATTTTTAAGTACTTATCACTGGTACTACACATAAGAAGGGCGCTTTTCTGCTCCAAATCTCAGATGTCTATTTTTGCTCAGTATCTTGCAAGCCAGCTAAACCCACGGTTACAAGTAACGTAGCAGGAACTCTCTGCTCATGGAGTATTCACACATGGGATATTTTTCTAGTTCCAAACCCAACAAGCTTCAGGACACTGTTGACTCAATTTGTTCTTTGGGTGACAGCTAAGTTTTTTCAAGAGAAGGAAGCAACACAAAAAAAGATTAATGTAAAGCACTGCGAAGAAAGTATAAATTTAAGTACTGTAAAGCAAAACAATTAAAAAAAGATGTCAGGATTATACCATGGACTTAAAAATTACTGTCATGTATATATATATATGGTAAATTATTTTCAGATTAACAATCATACAGTCACAGAAGTTATTAAGTAATGTAAGTAAGATCTGTAGTTCCTTTCTTTTTGAACCAAAACCAGAAAACAGCCTTTCCTTGTTTTGGGATACAATGGACTGTGTTATGCTTTACTCATTATCTACACTTTAACTGTTGCTTTAATTCTAGTTCCAAGATGTACACAATTAACTTAAAAGGATATTGATGGTTTGTAGAATCATCCATTACATTCTTGATACTTTGCTGAAGCCACAGTTTCTGCTGATCTAATTCCTTTTCTTTTAGCTCTAGATCTTCAATTTCAGCCTCCAGATACCTCAGTCTGTCTATGACCTCTTTTGTATTGCAGCCAGCACCTACACCTCTTAAAAAGGCATAAGCATTCATGAAACCACAAGAAGTGGAAATCCGATGCAAACACATAGATAGTTTCTTCAGACTACTTTCAACATTTTGAAAATCTACCAATATTCATATGAAGGAAATGAGTGTTTACCCTACCATCAGTGTTTTAACAGAAAAATGAAAATTCTTAACTTCAAATAAAATTTAAAATTCCCCTTTACCTATTTTCTTTTGGAAGGTAGCTTTTTCTGCATTGGAGCTGCTTTGCAGACCCTTTCTCCTTCTCTAACACCTTGAGATTTTACCTTCAGCAATCCAAGAGAAAATAGGCATGGAATGCTGGAGGGTACGTGGGAGGAGCTGCTGTGTCGCAAAGCCCTTCCCAGATTAATCTAGAGTAATTTTTTCAAGTACAAGTACTAATTATATAAAAGTGCTACTATAGAACAGTATAAGATTTCCGAGTATCTCTCCTGTATGCTTTAAACTTGAATTTATGTACCAAAGATGCAAGTTAAAGGGGAAGACAGATAAATTTCATTTGCAACTTTACTGTGATTCTAAAATGTCACATTGCTCATTGATGAGCATAACATGTCAGTGTCAACATATACAGTGTCATATCTAGTCAGGAGAAGTGGAAAGAGGCATTTTTTCTTGCTTTCAAGCACATGAAAATTTGCAGAATTGACAAGGCTTACTTCCACTGAATGCTGTTTTTTGACTTCTTCTCAATGAGATCAATCCCCTCCAAAACATTGGTGATATCATAGATCCTTCTCTTCTGCCTCACAGCAAGGGTATCGGCAGCCTGTCAAAAGAAGAACAAGCAGTATCAGCAACATGCATACTGAGGGCAAAAGACAGTTAAGCCATTCCCTTGGAAAAATGCCAAATAATGCCATGGTGAAAGGAGAAGGTTCAGCTCTTCAAGAGCCAGAAGCTTAATTCAAGAGTTCAGCACCCACATGCAGCACTACAGTGTGTGTTGAGAGAAGTCACCTCTTTGAAGGCCAGCAGACCTACCCTCATTGGAGAGAATTCACACGTGTTGAAAAGACTGTGTTCAGTCTCCGGCAGGGGGATTGGACTAGATGATCTTTCAAGGTCCCTTCCACTCCCTGATATTCTGTGATTTGGAGCATCTGCTATTCAACTGCACTGAGGAGCCTGCAACGCTTTTTTTGGAAGGCAGGAGAAAGTAGATAAGGCAGACAACACCACCCTGCGGTGGTGGAACAAGCCTCTGAAACCAACAAGTTTATCATCCCTTCTGCTGGCATTTGAGGCTCTGCAGTCTTTGTGTGGATTAAACTGTGCCAGAATACAAAACAACACGGCTGCAGTTTCACAGAGTGGGTGAAAGAGAGCTACAATACTTCAAGTATTCAAGCATCATCCTCTAGTGTTTCACTGCATGGATCCACCTCGCAGCGTACCTGGGCTTGCTCAATCTGTCATGTCGAGTACAAAGAGCTATTTCCCAGCCACCAGGACCCTGGTTACGGCTCACAGGGATGCTCATCGCTGCCACACTATCACTTTTACCTTACAGCTAGCAAGGCCACATATCCAAGTGCTGTCACAGCTCATCACTCGAGGCAAAGCAGAGTGTCAGGCAGAGAACACAACCTGCTTCACACTGTAATTTTCACCATAGTGACTTCTATGTACGTGATGCAAAGACTTAACATATAATAAGCAAACTTGAGCTAGTCATGCTTTCCACTGCCTCATCTCTTTGATGCTATAAAGCACTCAAGTTCAAAGAACAGTAGCAAAAAGGAGAGAAAGCAAAGAGTAGTCTGACTCTGTAACTACTCAGGACACTCACATAAAATGATTACAAGGGGTTATATATATTCAACAGATTAAAGTAAAGAAGAAGAAAAATAGAGAGGAATAGCTGGCAAAGACTTCTGCATCCCAAATTTGAACTAATGTGTAAAGCCAATTGATTTCCACTATTGCCACTTAATGATTTATTTTAGTTTGTCCAACAATCTATTAAATTAATGCTTTTAGTAAAGTAGCCTATATGAGGAGTACAGCCTGAGACAACCACAAATACGAAGGAGAACCAAATCCATTTTTAGTAAAGTTCACAGAACTCCTTTTAAAGTATTTTCTGAACCATAAACAAACTCACTAATCTTCCAAAGACATAACACTATCCTATTAAAAATTTAATTACGAGGCTTAGTAGTCAAATTCACACTGGTGAATGTTTTGCTAGTGAAGTAAAATTAAAGGAAAAAAATGAAAGAATGGAGATTGAAAAAAATACTCTTACAGGCATGAAGTATAAACACTGCTCGTTCTCCTTAACAGTGACTTACCTACTAAAACACTGTTTCTACTGATACTGTTATCAACATTTTGTATGGTCTTCTGTAGCAGTCTGTTAAAATCTTTTCCTATCTAATAAAACAAAATACACACAAATACATATCAAGTATTTATACATACACTTCAGTGCCCTACAAGGAAACCGGCTCTTTAATCACTCGTATCAGTAGGTACGTACCTGCTGGCCTAATCTGCTCTTTCTGCTGCAGACATACACACTGCTTACAACAATTGCATGAGAAGCCTTCAAAATGTACAAGTGACAAAATTGATGCCACCTGCACAATGTTTAATCAACACCATGTGTATCTCACAGTCTTCAGAGGCACAATTTCTACAAGCCCTCTGCATTATTCAATGCAAGGAATGGACAGCACACACTTGAATCAGCTGCTGTTCTGATTAATTACTTTCTGCATTTTTCCCATTGCTCAACACATGGACCTAGAACTTAGTTTTCCACTCATGTTTTGAATGATGAAGAAACTGCTCTGGAGATAGATTTTATTACACCAAATCACAGAATTGTCAGAGTTGGAAGCGACCTCTAGGGATCATCTAGTTCAACTCCCCTGCCAAAGCAGGATTGCCCAGAGCACATTACTCAGGACTGCATCCAAGTGGATCTTGAAAACCTCCAGAGAAGGGGATTCCACAACCTCCCTGGGCAGCCTGTTCCAATGCTCTGTCACTCTCACCATAAAGAATTTTTTTCTCATATTTGAATGGAACTTCTGTTCCAGCCTGTGGCCACTGCCCCTCATCCTGTCACTGGGAACCACTGAAAAGAGCCCAGCTCCATCCTCCTTCAACCCACCCTTCAGATACTTGTAAGCATTAATGAGGTCTCTGCTCAACCTTCTCTTCTCCAGGCTGAAGAGTCACAGCTCTCTCAGCATTTCCTCATAAGGGAGATACTCTAATTCCTTAATCATCTTTGTTGTCCTCCACTGGACTCTCTCCAGTGGTCCCCTGTCTCTCTTGAACCGGGGAAACCAGAACTGGATGCAGTACTCCAGTTGCAGCCTCACCAGTGCAGAGTAGAGGGGGAGAAAAGCCTCCCTTGACCTACCAGCCACACTTCTCCCTATACAGTCGAGGATTCCATTGGCCCTTTTTGACAACAAGGACACATTGCTGCTCCATGGATAGTTTATTAACTACCAGGATCCCCAGATCCTTCTCCTGAGAAGTGCTTTCCAGCAGGTCTGCCCCTTACCTACATTGGTGCCTGGCATTCTTCCTCCCCAAGTGCAGGACCCTGTACTTGCCCTTGTTGAACCTCATTAGGTTCTTCTCTGCCCAGCTCTCCAGCCTGTCCAGGTTATGCTGGATGGAGGCACAGCCCTGTAGTGTCAGCCAGCCCTCCTAGTTTGGTATCATCAGTGAACTTGCTGAGGATACACTCTGTCCCCTCATCCAGGTCATTGATGAATACGTTGAACAAGACTGGACCAAGTATTGACCCCTGGGAGACACCACTGGTTATAGGCTTCCAACTTGACTCTACTCCATTAATCTGCTCATGTTAACACCTTCTAGTAGGCACATGGCTCAGAAATTAAGTTCAGGCATTAAGTTCCTCCACACAATCTTTGCTCTTTGGGAGCTGACAAAAGGCAGTGGGAATTATCAGCTGCACATTCCCTGTGGTAGCACTGAAGAGCAGAGAAATTTGCTAGAGTACCATGGCACAGTCATTAGTGAGAAGCTTAAGAAAGCAGAAGGGCCAGCAGCACCTGCTTGCTCTCTCTGTGTCAAAGGAAAGAGGTCCTGCAGCTTCCAGCATGTCCCCATAGCAGATGAAACCACCTTTTCCCCAAAGGGACTGTCAACAGTTTGGTGGGAGTTTTAAATGGAACAGTAAAAGTATTGAATACTGAACTTGGAAAAGTATTGAATACTTTTGCACATGTAAAGGTCAAGGGAATGTAAAATTTAATAGATAGGCTTGTTCTTCTGTGGAATAGGGCAAGTGTAAGGTAGTTGGTTTTTGCTCCCGATTGATACATTTCTAAAGGTAGTAGCTAACGTAGTTTTTAGAATACCTGATGTTTTGCACTGAGGATCAGAAACATCCCTAATCCTCTCATCTTCCTCTTTTTCTCTCTTCCCTGCAATTCATGGGTTGCTTCATAGGAGCAATCTTGTTTTCTTCCCCTCCCATCTCATGTCTTAACATTTTAAGCTTATTTCTATAACTAGATTTATTTATTCAAACAAATCAACAGTGACAGGGTTATTCAGTGACAGTTATGCAATTACTGAAGAATAGCTGTTTGATCTTAAAGTAAGCATGGCAGAATTCAAATTCCAAGTAAAGAATATCCTCACTTCCACTCCCATGAGTTAGCAGAGCAGCGTCCCACACTAAAACATTTCCAAAACCAGCTCAGCATACAGAACTCACAAGGCTCCCTGCTCCTAAAGCAAGGAACAGTGCCCACACATAGGACAGTGCATCACTACCGCCTTGTGATCAGTCAGCACACATGTCCCAAAGTATCCTCTTACAGACCACTTAACTATAATTACAGTTGTATCAAAAAAATTATCAGATATAGAACAGCTTTTCACCCTCTACTGCTAAATCACAAAGTCAGAAGTACACTTAGTGTTTTAAAATTGTATTTTCTTTGTAGTGCATTGCTTGGTTTTGCTGCAGAAATACTGATCAGCAGCACAACATCAGATGGTCAGTACCTGCCAGCAGGGACACATCTGAAGATGTTTGCCGCATGAATCATTTCTTGGAACACTGTGCCGTTTCAAGGTCATCCTGGTTCGTCAAGTTTCCTGTGCTTATCAACATAACGCTCATGCTGGTTTTCATTTTTCCTTAGATATGTGGCTTATTTGTGAGAAACAGCAGTGACAGAAATGCGCATTCTGACTCATTGTTTATGAAACAACCAAAATACTACATCAGTTAGTATTTACTTCCAACAATGGTATCCTGTAATTAAGCAACCAGTCACCAATAAAGGTATTGAGCAGAAATGTCTATGACTTGTTGCAACACGTTACTTTTCCCTGGCTATCAACCCTTCTGTTCCCTCTGGGTGGATACCTTCCTCTCAAAAAGGGAAGGAGAAACATCACCCGATCCCACTACACAGCCAAACTTCATTGTTCAAATCCATCCTCTGGCTGTTTAAGCTAAATTTTTTGGCCCTATGTCTTATGAATTGACTATGTTTTGTTTTTCAGACTGACCTGGAACAATTCGCAGCACAGTAAACTGTCTCACAATCCCCAAGACATGCACAGGTCAGTGGCAGTTAAATACTAAGAAGTTAATCAGTTTGTCCAGACCACAGCATAGAATCATAGAATCATTTAGGTTGGAAGAGACCCTTGGGATCATCAAGTCCAACCATCAGCCCCACTCTACAAGTTCTCCCCTACACCATATCCCTCAACACCACATCCAATCTGCTCTTAAACACAGTCAGGGATGGTGACTCCACCCCCTCCCTGGGCAGCTGATTCCACTGACTGACCACTCTCTCTGTGAAAAACTTTTCCTAATGTCCAGCCTAACCCTACTCTGCTGCAGCTTTCAGCCATTCCCTATTGTTCTATCGCTAATTGCCTGTGAGAAGAGACCAGCACCAACCTCTCTACAATGCCCTTTCAAGCAGTTGTAGAGAGTGATGAGGTCTCCCCTCAGCCTCCTCTTCCTCAAACTAAACAATCTCAACTCCCTCAATCGATCCTCATAAGCCTTATTCTCCAGGCCTCTCACCAGTTTCGTTGCCCTCCTCTGCACTCGCTCCAGCACCTCGATATCTCTCTTGTGTTAAGGTGCCCAAAACTGGACACAAAGAGGAATATTAAACCTATCAGTGTCCCTGCCAGTTCTCCCTGAAGTTCCACTACCTGCAGTAACATCACTGAAGTGCTTGCTCTCTGAGCAAGGATGCACAAAAAATTTTGGAGAACACCAATCACCTCCTGGAGCCCATTAAGAATAATCAATAAATAAGGTCAGTTTTCCAGAAAGGACTTCCAGTAACCAAAGCACCAAGCCAGCCTCTTACCGCACTTCTCTTAACTCCTCAGCAGCTCACTGAGGACCTGAACCAGGCAGGCAAAATACACTTTTTGCCCCAATGCACTGTGCACCCCAACAGCTGAGCTGAGCCCTGGCCTCTCGGCCAGTGGGGCAACACTGGGACAGCGTGACAAGAGTCCCAAGTGACAAGGGTCCCTCCTGTGACTGGGCAACCTGCTGGCACCAAGACCTGCTGCAAAGGGGCTCCTCCCAGGGCTGAAGCCCCAAAGCGTTCAGGGCTCACAGACTGCCGAAAAGGGCGGCAATGATTGGCCACCTACCCACCAAACTAAGCATCTTATATATATATACACAGATATAGATGTATTTCATGTTTTTCAACATCGTTTCCCCATTACTGAAAGCGCATTGACGGGGAACGGGTGAGAGAGAGTTTTAAATAACGGCCTGTGCACGGAGACGAGGCACAAAGCAACGCAGGAGAGTAAAAATTAAATAGAAAAAAAACCCACCCAAACCACCGGGCTACAATTTATGCCCGGTAACCACTTTAATCGCAAAAAAAAAAAAGAGCTGGAACGTGTATTTTAACCGGCCGCGACGGCTGCGAGTCACCACCGGCAGCAGCCGGGTCATTCCCCGCCGACTGGCGAAGGAGGGGGCGGGCGGCTCAGTTCAGTCCGGCCCACTCGCCGGGGCCGTAGTCGTCGGCGAGGCCCAGGGGTGCCGCGGGCGCCGTCCGCCCCCTGCCCGCGGG
>VZTM01020642.1:122407-138715 GCA_013400555.1 Jacana jacana
ACGGGCCGAGCCCGCCCTTCGCGGTGGCCGGTGGGGGGTTCGGCTCTCCCCGGCCCGGCGGCCTTCAGCCGGCCGCCCCGCGGCCTGCGGGAGAGGAATTACACCCGTCTGACGCGGGCAGGGCCGAGTTGTCGCTCAGGCTTCCCCGTGGTGGGTGGCGCAGGCCCAGAGTCCGCCTCAGGAGGGGACCGAGCGGAGGGGCTGATGAGCCCCCGCGCCCCTGCCTCGCCCCTGCACCGTGGCTCCCTTCCGCTGGTTTCACCGTTTAGATTTGGTGCAAAACCAGTCAGATTAACGGTAAACTGTGTCCGCCTGAGGCAGAAGATGGGACGCGCTGATGTTCCAGCGAGACCGCTGAGCCGTTTGAATGCTCCCCCGTTCCCTCGCAATGGTGGCCAAATATGCTCGGCCTTAAATACCATTGAGGTATGCCTTTTCCCCTCAGTTACTGTCAGGTGAGAGCTGAGAAGCTTTAAAATCAACAGCGCAAGAGACGCTCTTTGAGAAAGAAATGCTGTTGGGAAAAGAGCCTCGGATACTCCATCACATGAGGCAGTGGAGCACCTCCTGGAGGTACATTGCGCTGAGCGTGCTGTGCCTCACAGGAGATGGACCTTTTGAGACAACAGCACGTTTGGGGCAATATATGTGTAGGTATGGGAGCAAGAGGGTATGCACTCTCTCCAGACCTTAAATCACATTCCTCCTGGGCTCAGGTAACAGAGGAAGAGGAGTTTCCTAACTTGACTGTACATTCAATATTGATTTAAATAGATCCATTGTCTTGTCTGACAATGAAAACAAAGCAGAATGTAAAAACAGAATCAATTTTAAATGGTCATAATTAATGCAGGAGAACGAATATGCATTGCACTCAGAGTTCACATTTTGGTTAATTTTTTATTTTATGCGTTGTTATCTTACACCATTCAATAATCTCAGGCTGAAATTTATCCTTGTGAACAGGTAAATCTGGCACAGCATTGACCTACATCATATCTTTATTATTTTATAATTCTGAGGCCATTTCCCATCATTTAAATATGTATTAAGAAGTTCTAAGGAAGCCATACAAGCATAGTGAGAAACAATGACAAAGGTAGAATTAGTTGCATGAAAAACAGTAGTCTGAACACTACTAATGCATGTATGTAATCAAATGCTGTAAGTATGAGATTTCTGAGCCACCAGCAAGGAACAGAAACTGCTCCCCACGACAAAACCAGAAATAGTTTCGGAATTAAAACTTTGGAGGAAAAATTCTTAAGCTAATATTAATAAACTGAATCAGAATAATAGTAAGTTCTCTCACCTTCCCAGTGCATTCCAGGTATTCAAAGAATACCCAAGGTGTAGCTTGGTCAAATAATAAGCAAAGAAAAAAGAAGTGCCCGAGGAAACTCTTAATAAACATGACAGGAAAGCACTCCGAAGTGCTGCAGCCTTTCTGCCCAAGTGACATCCATGTAAACACTATAGAAGAGCTTCCCAGCTGAGCATTTCCCCGCCCTAACAAGCTTCTCAAAGGGCAAGAATGTGCAGAGCACAAGGTAAGAATGAGAAGTGGTTTCCTTCTGCATTTAAGGTAACATTGTTAGTTTCTATCGGGGAAGCAAGAGATGACTGAGCTGCCAGTAGACCAATACATTAGGCTAATTTTAAACTTTACAGCAAAATTTATTAGACTGACATTCATTACTCTAATTGTGCCATTTGGATTACTGCAGCAATAAGGGCATGGATTCTGACATGCAGGATCAAAATCAGCTTATTAAGCAAGTGTGTTCTTTATATACTTTTCAGTGATTTTCCACTGCCTCCGCTGTTGCATGGGATTGCATAACATATGCTGTATATGTTATGAACAAAGACACTCTTCATTTTGAGCAGGGCTGCCAGCAACACTCTTCATTTCACTTTCTTGTTCTGCTATCTGGGTTCCGTACTCACCAAGGTTGTTTACTCCTTCCTCACAGTTTGCCTCCAGTGAGAGCGATAAGGTTTGCAGCACTGGATCCAAGTGTCACATCCACAGTTACTTCAACCTCCACAACTCCCCCTTCTTCATTTACTACTAAAACAGTGGTAATGGTTTTATTTGTTGTTCATTGTACACATTGCAATAGGCAAGGAACACATATCATAATGCACAAAAAGATGATAATACAAAAGACCAAAAGTTTTAATTCTGAAGTTATCCAGCCACTCAAATCCCAATTCTGGGAGGGTTTATTGAACCAATTCCATTCACCCTCTACTTGCAGTCTCTGCACACTTTGCTGTAACATTTGAATGCTCTTATGGATTGGTTCAGAGCAATCTGATAAATTCATACAACACTTTCTGTCAAAATCTTCACACCCATGCCCATGTGCTAATAATAAAAAATCTATGGCTGCTTGATTTTGCAGCATGGCATGCCTTATTGAATCTACATCAAGCAACAGGCTAGATAATGCGCTAGAGGTGGCATTTGTCTGTTTTGCCAACCAACATCCCAATTCATTTAAAGCATTCAGAGTGTGTGCAGAGGCAGTCCCGGGAGCTAAGAAGGACGCAAAGAATATCTCTGCTGTGTTCCAAAACACAACTCCATCATCACATCCACTGTTAAATGTGTGAAGGCTGGTGCTTTGTCATGTTTCTCAAATGGTTTAATAACATCATTTTATTTGGCACCATCATAGTTAATCTCCCTATACTGCAAGGTCCTCCTAACGTGTGAAGGCAGGGATGGCCAGGCTGTCTCCACAAATGAGGAAAATAGCCTTTGGTAGCGTTTTTGTTTTGTCTGGTTTTTGTGAGGGCTGTGTCGCAGTGTAATTACGCCATGCTGTTTCATCTTAAAAAACAGGTGCTATGGGATTTACCCATTGCACAAATTTACTTTGGTTTCCTTTGTAAAATTGAAATTTATACAGTAGTCCATTTTTATTGATCCTAGTAACTCAATTTCTTGTGGTTCTCCAGGGGCTACAGACAAATACTCTGTCCAGTTATCCCATCCTTCAACTATGTATTTCAAAGAGCTGTTGGCTTTAGCAAAGACAGGCCAATCCCAATTACTAACGTTGCTTGTTTTGTTAGTGGCTTTTAGGACACAGAGGGTAAATGATTTCTGAGAGTTCTTTGGCTTTATGTTTTGGACTATTTCTCCCCAATCATCAAGGGACAATCCTACCAAGCAGGTACTAGAAGGGTTGGAGGGCATCGATATGGAGCGAGTGTTTCCTGCCCTGTTACATTGGCCAATGTGACCCGCACCTTGTCCTTTGGCTGCTGGAGAAACCAGGCTATCCCTATACTTACAATACAAGGAAAAAGGGTAAATGGTCCCAGCATGCAGAGACCCATCGCTGTCTTGTTTCTGAATCTTCTTCTTGCAGGGTCAAGGTGTGTCAGAGTATAGGTATGGAGGTCAGGTAGTTTGTCAGGAATAGTTGTCACTCACTTGTTTATATGGGCAGATACGTCGAGCTGGCACCCACTGTGGCCCTGTGCCTATAGAGACACAAGCATGCCCTCTTCCCCAGGTTATCAGAGGATGTGATCTTTCCACAATACCTGATTCCATATTGCATACTAACACCTGAGCTTTTTCTGTAACAGTACAGTGATCAGGTTGTAAAGACAAGTAATGATGGCCAATGGCAGGTTCCGCCTTATCAGATAAATTTAAAAAGTTCAATGCGTATGGAGCCTTAGCCAAGCATTTGTGCAGTGAGGAGGACCCAATTCCTCCTTTTTGTTGCAATAACATACAGTTTAAAGTGCTACAGGAGTGCTCTACCATAGCTTGGCCTGTAGGAGAATGAAGTATACCAGTATCATGTTTAATACCCCAGTCCTGAAAGAAAGTCTTAAGGCGAAGAGAAATGTAAGCTGGGCCATTATCTGTCTTTACCTGACAAGAGGCCCCTAAGGTTGCAAACGCAAGTGTAAAATGTTTAATAACATCATGAGTCTTTTCCCCAGTATGGCAGGATGCATAAAGAGCACCAGAATATGTATCTATAGAGACAAGGACATACTTAACACAACCAAAATCAGGGAAACGTGAAACATCAGTTTGCCATAGTTCTAATGCAATAAGACCTTGTGGATTAACACCAGAAGACGAAGAGTTTACATAAAAACGTTGGCAGTCCAGGCAAGCAGCAGATACATCTTGAGCTTGTGAGGCTTTAAGAGAAAAGGCTTTTTGTAAAACATGAGCATTCTGATGAAAAAATGCGTGGGAAATTCTAGCTTGTTCAAATGTGCGAGGTATTACCTGGATTGTAAAGGTGAAATGATCAGCACAGTGATTATCTTTGACTAGAGGCCCAGGAAGGGTGATGTGAGCTCAGATGTGAATGATAAAATATGGGTGTCACCTGTGATTCAATAATTGCAAAAGCATTGACAGTAAAGCAAAGAGCAAAGGATTAGACACTTCCTTTAGACAAGCATTTTCCAAATGAGGAACAAATCCAGCAATATAAGCAGAATCAGTTACAATAGTAATAGGTAGGTCCCATTTCTAAAATACTCGCACTACTGCAGCCAGCTCCACCATTTGCAGAGACCCATTAACTTGACATACATCTGATTGCCATTGGTGAGTTTGCAGGTCTTTCCATACTGTAACTGAGCATCCAGTCTGACCTGATCCGTCAGTGAAGACAGTTAACATCTCTAAGGGCACATGATTTGCCTTGAGAGCTACATATCATACAAAGTCCTGCTGGATGAGTTTATGGCTCAGAATATGAATGTCTACTTGCCCAGGGTAGTCAGTTATTGCCGACTCAGGAATGATACTGAGGTTTGTATAAGCCACTGTAACACTTGCGTGGACATAGGGTCTATTATGTGAGAATATCCTTGTCCAGCCAGCAGCGTAAGATGCTGTCTCCCTTTCATGATCAGCATAGAGAAACTCTCTGGTCGAGTCACCACTGTCTCACGCAACTGGTGGGAAAGAAAAACCCATTCAGTAATGATCTGCACAAGTCTCATCTAACGGATAAATCAATGCATAGGGCTGAGAGGCTGGATTCAGTCACCAGTTGAAAGGTTAGAGTTGGACACATGCGGTCTGCCTGTCGAGAGGCTATTGCATTAGACACCTTTTGCAAAGTTAACTGTGCCTCTGGAGTTAAATTTCAAGGGGACATAAGGTTTGAGTCACTTCTTAACAAAGAGAACAGGGCACTTAGTTCATGACTGGATATATACTGCTATACCCGATAGCGGACGAACCCAGTTGGTTGTGCTTAAAAGTCTCTGCAAATCATTTAGGTTCTTTATCTCTATGGATTTTTATCTGCTGTGGAGTGATTCTTTGCTCTGTAATCCTCCACCCCAGCTATTGCCACCGTTCCTTTTGTTGAATTTTTTCAGGGGCAACCTCCAGCCCAGCATGTTAAGTTTGCTGGTATAAAAATTACAAGGTCATTTGCGTTGTCTGCTGTGATTCTGTTGCCACTAATATG
The DNA here is from genome assembly GCA_013400555.1 of Jacana jacana. Classification (NCBI taxonomy): domain Eukaryota; kingdom Metazoa; phylum Chordata; class Aves; order Charadriiformes; family Jacanidae; genus Jacana; species Jacana jacana. Next base: position 127,885 of record VZTM01020642.1, read on the forward strand.
CCATCCATATAATGGTAAATGACAGTGTCAGTGAACTTCTGGAGACAGAACTTTAGCTACAAACCACTGGCATATAGTAGGGCTATTCTTCATCCCTCAAGCGAAAATGGTCCAATGATTGTGTTTATTCGGTTCGCTCACATTAATGGTTGGTACAGAAAATGCAAATATGGGAGCGTCCTCAGGTTGTTAAAGAATGGTAAAACCCCAGTCTTTTAAGACAATAATAGTAAGGCACCAGTTACAAGGAATCATAGTAGGTGAGGGCACACCAGGTTGCAGAGCACTCGTGTCTTCCGTTACTGCATTGATTGCTCTTAAATCGTGTAGCTATCGCCACCTACTGCTCCTTTCTTGTTTTACAACTACGGGAGAGTTCCGTGGATTAGTTGTAGGTACTATATGCCCTTCCCCAAGCTCTTCCACTGATTTAGAGGGCGCAACTTTTCACCATACAAGGGCCATTGCTCCACCCAAACAGGGTAGGAGCTTTTCCACGTTAGTTTTAGGGTGTTTTTGTGCCGCCAGTGGCCCCTACGACAAATTTGACCCAATTTGCATTCCCCATTGACTCATACAGCCACTACCCTACAAGATAATAGGTGTTGCTAAGGGCAAATTGAGACAATATGGCCTTCAGGACCTTGTATTTGTACGACATGCTTACTCTGCAAAGGTATTGCATTCCCTCCGATTCCCATCAAGGCTCTCCCCATCTGAACTATGGGCCACATTGCAGGCCACTTATCTTTTGCAGTAGCCGTTACATCTGCACCTGTGTCCAAGATACCATTTAAACAGATGGAGTCTGTGCCTTGCATCAAGAGTATGCATTGCATACTGGTTGTCCAGTACTTGCAGACTGAGCCATTAGGATTTGCAGAGAACCTGTTGATCCAAAACTCTGACTCCCTCTTTCCTGTGGAATAGAACGTGGCAGACGAGCATCAAACTATATCAACTGAGCAATGCATGAACCTTGGGAAATCATGCAGGGGGATGTCAGAGTCCAGGCCATGATTTTTATTACACCAGTCTAATCTGCATCAATAACACCTGTAAGGACAAAAAAGACCTTGGAGAGTAGTAGAAGACTGTCCTAGTAAAGGAGCACATTTTCCATGACCGAGAGGCCCAAAGACCCCAGTAGGAATTAACACCATGGGTGAGGACTCAAGAGTCACTGATTTTTCAGCTGCCAAGTCCACTCTGGTGCTGCCTCTTAAAATGGCCAGTGCTCCCCCAGAAGCATCATCTCTGGGGACCAGTATGAAAGGCTGCAAAAGCCTGCATTAAAAGATCCATCTGGTGTTGGTGAGTGCCCACGTCTATCATTTCTGTGATAGTAGAATTTCGCAGGGTTTTTAAGATGCATTTGCAGCCAGCATTAGCATTCTGGACTGCTAGCTGTTTAGCTGTTTCACCAGGATCTCCCACGTGGGGGTGTTTTCCACCTGCTTATCAAGGACACCCTTCAGCAGGTCACAAACTGCATGTAAGACTCCTGCTCAGGACCGACTGGCCCAGGATCAAAAGGGTTGTCTGCAGGTGACTCCTGATCTCCCATGCCGCCCCTCCACCATGTCGGCTGGTGCCCAATCCAACAGGAGATCTGTGGGGGTTTTAGACTGTTCTTCAGGCTTCTGAGTATGCTGTTTCTAGGTATCAAACATAGTCCACCACGCAGGGAACATCCCTGCCACTGTTTTGTCAGACTGGGTTGCCGAGTCCCAGAGTTTAACCCCTACATTATCCCAGATACTCATAGTGAAAACATTAATAAAGTTAACATCCTTACAATTAGCAGACACCCACTTTAAAATCAACTTCAAATCCTGGGTGCTGACACCTACGTGATGTTTTCATAGTAAACCCTCCATAAATCCTAGAACTGACTTCTCTTCAGTCAGCTCTTCAGTTATTCCCCATCGTTCCCCACAGCTCACCTCCTTCGATGAGAAGATGATTTATTCTGGCTGGATAACTCTGCTTCCTTTCAGCAGCACTTCTGTGGGAGTAGCTGCCGGTCAAGCCTACTCCAGCTGAGTCATTGCTCCTCACATGAGGGCACCATTTGCAGCAATAAGGGCATGGATTCTGACATGCAGGATCAAAATCAGCTTATTAAGCAAGTGTGTTCTTTATATACTTTTCTACCAAGGCCAGTGATTTTCCACTGCCTCCGTTGTTGCATGGGATTGCATAACATATGCTGTATATGTTATGAACAAAGACACTCTGTTCATCTTGAGCAGGGCTGCCAGCAACACTCTTCATTCCACTTTCTTGTTCTGCTATCTGGGTTCCGTACTCACCAAGGTTGTTTACTCCTTCTCCACGGTTTGCCTCCAGTGAGGGCGATAAGGTTTTTGGCACTCAAGTGTCGTGTCCACAGGTTCTTCAACCTCCACAGATTACACCTTGCTAACTGGTGTGTATTAATTTTTACCTACTATCAACTGTTAGCACAGATTCAAAGCCATCAGTGCTTACCAGCTCTCTCCCACCTGATCTAGGAGTACACAGCACCACAAAGCAGATGTCTCCTCTAGCGTTGGTGGCTCTAGCCCTCCGTGGGCTGCAGGGCCAAATGCAGGAACTCTGCACACAGGGAGCCACAGCTAGAGCAGGTGTCTGCTTTCTGTGCCCTCCCACACATTTGGGATTCTTCCCTTTAACAAGACTGTGCAATTTCTAGACTATGTTCCACCCTCCACCCTTGGACAATACTACTGTGCAAAGGGTGGGCATTGCCTTCCCAGGCCACTGCAGGTGACTTTCTTTTTTTTTAAATTTTGCTTCACTGCTGCAAAAATAGTCTGTTCCCAGCTATCCAGGTTGTGTTTTGTCAGACCAGTCACTACCAGTGAGTTGCTTTTGGTGCCACGGCCTCTGGTTTCAATTCATGTCCATGTTTTCACGGCCTTTGTTCCAGCCCAGGCGTAAGCTGCGCCTCCTAACAATAAGCAGCTGGTATCAAGTGTGGTGTCATACAGCAAATACTCGTAACAAGTTGGGAAACAGCCCATGGGGCCATGCACAGTTCACCGAAGGTCAGGGACCTTTTACTAGCACTAGTGTTTTTACTGGGCTACTGAGGGCAGAAATGCACATGCAGTTACACCTATCAGTGTACAGAACCCTGGGTTCTGAATATGCTGATGGTGTAGTCAGCTTAGCACCTTCCGTTGTTACTGGAGCATCAGGACTCTGCTTTAGCTATTGTGAGGTGCAAGCTGGGAAGAAATAGCTCCACCTGGGTGTAATGATAAACAATTGAATTTCCTTTTTACCATTTCACTTACTGCTGCAGCACTAAACACTTCAGAGTATGGTGTAGTACAATAACAGTTTAGGATCTTCAGAAAACAAGCAAATGAAATAAATGCCTGAGTGCAGCGGGGATAAAGAAGCAGAGCAATCGTATTAACATAAGGCTTATGATTAGCTTCTCTAAGAAGCTGTTAGTTTATCATCTCCTGTTTTTGAAAAGCCTTGTAGAAGCCTATTGCAGTAGAACCAGACCATGCTGCCACTAAAGCCACTTGAAGTTGCAGGAGTCATGCATTCTTCACCAACAGTAGCAGATTAAACATTTTCAAGTAAATACTTGGATGTCTTATTGAAAGAATCTCTACCCCAGTGACGGAAACCTTCAAGCTCTTGTCTTTGGGCCTTTGCTTCTACCGGTTTTCCTCTTACTAATATGATGCTTTTTATCTATAGGTGTATTTTGACAAAACAGTTAAAAATAATCCAAGGTTAGAAATAACTGTTTATTATGAAAATACTGTACAAACATTTGTCTGATTCCTGAACCATCACAATGTCACAAAGAAATTAGAAAACAAAAGTGCATTGTAGTTTACGAATCTGCTAAAGTTCGTAATACACATTAGTAGTATATACATTAATAATCTTCAAAGGTCTTGTTGAATATCATTCAGTGCCTGTGTAAGTCGTCTTACTTTATTTTCCAGGGCTTTTTTATTATCTGCCGTTTCCTGCAGAAGCTGCCGCATTTCTTCTTCAACATAGTAAACCTGAAAGTACATAGAGATCACAGAGAATTCTTGCTTTCCCTTAATATACTTAAGACCATATAATCTTGGCAATTGTTAACACTGATAAGCAATGCAAAAGTTATGTGCTTGTTTAAATAAGCAATGTGCTACTTTTGACATTGGATGCTACAGCAGAATTTTGCTTTAAAAAAAGAATTAATTTGCTATTAATTAATTAATAGAAAGAGTCTAGTTGGAGGCCCATAACAAATGGCGTTCCCCGGGGGTCAGTGCTGGGTCCAGTCCTCATCACTGTTTTCATCAGTGACCTGGACGAGGGGATAAATTGTACTCTGATAACAGAAAACTGGAAGGAGTGGCTGACACACTAGAAGGCTGTGCCACCATACGGCAAGACCTGGACAGGCTGGAGAGTTGGGCAGAGAGAAACCTAATGATGTTCAACAAGGGCAAAGTGTAGGTTCCTGCACCTGGAATGAATAGCCCCATGCACCAGTACAGGCTGGAGGCTGGCCTCCTGGAGAGCAGCTCTGTGGAAAAAGGACCTGGGAATCCCAGTGGACAACAGGATGAACATGAGCCAGCAATGTGCCCTTGTGGCCAAAAAAGCATCAAAAAGAGTGTGGCAAGCAGGTTGAGAGAGGCCATTCTTCCTCTCTGTTCTGCCCTGGTGAAGCTGCATCTGAAGTACTGTCCAGTTCTGGGTCCCCTGTTCAAGAATGACAGGGAAAGAGTACAGCAGAGGGCTATGAAGATGATCAAGGGCCTAGAACATCTCTCTGATGAGGAAAGGCTGAGGAACTGGGCTCTTTTTAGTCTGGAGAAGAGAAGAGAGAGGGGGCACCTTATCAATGCTTATGAATATGTAAAGCGTGGGTGTCAAGAGGATAGGGCCAGTCTTTTTTCAGTAGTGCCCAGTGACAGGACAAGTGTTAATGGGCACAAACATGAACATTGGAAGTTCTATCTAAACTTCTTTACTTTGAGGGTGGCAGNAAGAACATTGGTAGTTCCATCTAAACATGAGGAGGAACTTCTTTACTTTGAGGGTGGCAGAGCACTGGAACAGGCTGCCTAGAGAGGTGGTGGAATCTCCATCTCTGGAGACATTCAAAACCCGCCTGGAAACATTCCTGTGGTACCTGCTCTGGGAGGATCTGCTTTGGCAGCGGGTCGGACTAGGTGATCTCCAGAGATCCAACCCCATATAATTTTGTGATTCTATAATGTATCAAAACCAAAATGTGTACTACACAGAAAAAGCACTGGTTGTCAGACTAAGGAATAATGCAGCATATGACAGGAACAGTAACTATGATCAGGCACAGGTAAATTAAATGGATTACCTATCATAATCATCATTAATTCTTGCTTGTGTAGCTAAGGAACATTTAGCTATCAACCCACAACAGCTACAGAGCATGCAACTTTACTTTGCTTGAATACAGAACCTCATGATGGTACAGTACTAGACTTTCTCGCTGTGCAAAGACTGAGTACCAAACTAGGGTTGTTTCCATCCAGAGATTACCCAGATAGTTATAAACAGGTGACTTCAAGCACCGTCATAGCAGCTGTAGAATAAAAATGCAAATAAAGTGAACATATAAATTAAGTAATAAAGTTACTTTTTCATTTGCTGCCTTAATTTGCTTTTCCTTTTCATTTGTCAGCTGCAATAGTTCTTCCTGATGAGCTTCCAACATTGACTCAAGTTGTTTTCTAAAAGCGTTATCCATTTCACGAAGCTTTTCCACAGCAATCCTAAAAAAATATTAAAAAAACCAATAAAATATCACACTTCTGCAAACAAGTATTTTGCTTTGCCCAGTTCTGCTTTCGATAAGGTTTTAATAACTCAGGCCTGAAAGCAATTATTTCAGTATCTAGGTTCAGGTGTCCGGTGTTCTCAAGCATGTCTTCTAGTTTTATGCACTGTGTTTAGGGCTTCTGGCATTCCACTGAGCAGAAACATTTAATCACTAGCAAAGGATACAAACAGGCTTGATACTGTCAACAAGGATAAGAACTCCACCTATTTTCAAACATCTACATAACATGCTTTTGCTTTCTGAGAACTCAGTGCCTGAACTATGTGATCCTGTGAACAGTCTATAAGCTTAAGTCTCACGGGAATGGAAAAGCGTCTCCTTCAAAGCAGTGAACCATTTCCTTGAATCCAAGACAATTCTGTTGTTCGGGAATAATTCTAAAATATGCAGCAACAAAAAGCAAGGTAAATTATGCCATTATACAATTCATTTACATGAAAATTTTGAAAGAAACCAAAATTATTTCAGACAAAACTTCAGGTTCACTACTGATCTTCCAACTATTCCAAAACATGGTACTATTGACTATTTGAGGTGGTGGGGTTTTTTGTGTATGAGGCTTTTTGTTATCTGGGGGGAGAGGGAGCGGTTGGGAGAAGAGGTGGTTTATAAACAAACTTGACCATCAAGGTACTTTATATATTATACAGGGGACATTCCTTAAAATAATAGCAGAAGTGTAATCCATCAAAGTGTTTAATTTAAAAATGTAAAGCAAAAAAACTTTGTCATACTAGCTTATTCCTTCAGTAAGTGTGGCTATCACTGCTAGATAAATATGCAGTCTCATTAACTAGCTAAACTTCAAAAGTGCTGGTAGGAAGGAAGGAGGAAAAAACCCGGGGAAAGGAGCCAAAGAATGAAGTAAAACCATACTAACAACCTAAGCTCACAGGCAGCAGTCTACCAGACTTCTCCATAACGCCAGATGCATATAAAATAACTGAGCATCATTTAACTCCCTGACCATTTTCTGAATTATGAGTATTTTTTTTCTGTATCATCTCACATTCACCATTAACTGCTCATAAAAAATTGTCAGTACGAGAAGAGTAATAAAACATAAAAAACCTGTTGCTACTTGTATGGGAAGGGAACGATGAGTAACTTACAGATTGTTTCTCACAGACTGAAATACTTATTACTAAATGTCTACTCTATGTTGTGCCAAGTATTGATGATCTGTCCTCAATTTCCTACGCTGCACACAAGTTAATTTCATCATCCTGCGCAGATGTTAGCAGAGCACTGTGGCCTCTCTCGTAAGCCCAAATGCCAGCCACCATTGCTTGGCTTGACTTGTGATTTGCAACCAGTACGTTGTCCCATGCATCCTGGTCACAAGCTGAAGCTTGACAGGCTCATGCTCAAAGAAACCCCGCTGCAGACCATGAGGCTGTGCTTCACCTGCGCAAGTATCTTCACTGCAGGACTCCAGCCAGCGTGATGACTTTGTGAGAGTCTCTGTCATGTAAGCGTGACAACTGGGCTTTCCTCACCGAGGCAAACTGAAGGCACTGTGGTGGAAGGGGCATACTAGGGAGGAAGGAGTGTAGGCCCCAATTATTCTCAAAGAAAATGAGAACAAAGCCAAGATGTTTAAAGGACAAACACTGTAAGGGAATGGTAGTTCCATGAAGGCACCTGCATAGCAAGAATTACTTCTGCACACACAGACCTCGCAGCAACTAAACACACCACATACTTCAAAAGGAATTGTGCATTTTTTCACTGTATAATCAAGCATTTTTGTGTACTTACTATCAGTGCAACTCTACAGTAACTGAGCGATCACAAAATAAACTACTTTTCACCTCTGATTTTGAAGGCTTTTATTTCTCTCTTCAATCAGTTTCTTCTCTTTGATATCAAAACTCTCCTTCATTTGTTTAACTTGCACCTCCAGCTGGCTTAATATCTCTCCTTTACCTTGCCACTTCTTTTTCAGGGCACTGAAAATTAAATGCATATATTTACAATGAAAGTAGGTACCACTTCTTACGAGGGCAGAAAAAGTTTTCCATGCTTCCATTTTTCCACATTTCTGTGGGATTTACAGCTGTAAAGTACTCTGGCTGTAAATAGCTTTATAGCAGTGTCACAGGCTATTAAGATCCCAGACAGTTATTGCCACATGTATTACCTGTGTGCATTCTTAATGTCATCAAGTTCTACTTCTTTTTCTTCTAGCAGTTGCTTTAATTCCTCTTTCCTTTCATTTTGCCTTTCTAATTTTTCCACTAGCTCTTCAAATTCAGCAGCTTTTTCATCCAACTGTACTTGAAACAATTTCTGAGCTTCCAGGTTTTCTTCATGCAGTTTTCTGACTTGTTTATCTTTTTCTTGCAAGCTCTTTAGAAAACAAATATCTTAGAATACAGAATTTCCCTTCATTTTAACTGTATTGTTACCCTAAAGAGTATCTGTTTAGTCTGTGTTGGAATAAAGCAGAGACCAACAAGTGGAAGTATATCCTTCCAGATGTATTGTTTTATGACAAGTAACCAGTTAAATAAGCTTCATCTGGAAAAAGTCAAAATTAACAAAAAACCCCAAAACATCAAAACATAACTGAAACAGCAAGCAAGTTAAGAAAGAAAAGTTATTTAGAACTAAGACAACAAATCACTGAGCTGACATTGTTACATGTATAGTTTAATGAGTAATGCATCTAACCTTGACTGACATAACAGACTTTAAAACTGCTCTGATTAATAAGCTACTCTTAAATCTCTAAATTAGATGAATGGCATTAACAGAACAAAACAGAGTAGCTCTGCTGTTAAAAAGTTGTTTCAAAGAACAGAATACAAAAAAAATTTACATGGCAAAATAAACCTGAAGCAATTTCTTTTTTTCCTTTTCTTTTAAAACTACAAGAAGGATTACTCTATCCTGATCCTAGCCTGATTGCCTCCCTCCCAAGAATAACTTGAGGCAAGGCAAAGAAGAGAAAGTCTTTACATAAATATGGTTCAATGAGAAATTCAAAGTAGCATCTCTGTACATCGTTAACACAACGCCCTCTTCTGATGAAATTACTTGCCCCCAGCACCCTGATTGTTCTGAGCTGGTAAAACCAGGAGAGCAGAGCCGGCTTTTCTTTCAGCTTTTACAAAGACTTTCACAGCAAGTCTTAGTTTTAGCTAAGCACACAAGTTGTCAGACGTAGCACTTACTTCTTTTAGTTTCCTAATTGTTTCTGTCTGATCGTCCACTATTTTGTTTTTGATTTTTATAGTATCACTGTCCTGTTCCTTTTGCTTTTTTAACACCTCAATCTCATTCGTTAAAACTTCAATTTTTGCCTCCAGTTTTCCCCGATCTTGAGCAAGATGAGCTCCTAGATAAAACAGGATGGTCACACTACAGCAATCATTTTACAAATGATTTCAAGGTGTATAATGCATAATGTCAGGGTGGAGAGGACGTGGAGGAAGGGAAAAAACATCCTAAAACCAAAAAATGACAGAAACACTGTTGGGCTTTAATCTGTAGGTAGGTAACACTTAAGAGGAAATGTAGAACTGAAGTTCTGTATTTTATCCTTTGAAAACTTCTCAGACAAAAGTTAACAGTAATTCTTCCAGACCTAGCCAATCTCAGAGCCACAAGGTGGCGCTGAGTCAGTGAATCAGTGAAAAATAAAAGCCTAAGCTTTTTTTCACCCAGTGTTTAACCGTGTCTAAAAAAAGGTATATACCGAAATGTTCACATTTGACTTATCTGATAGACAAGTGGCAATAGATAACACTGTCTATAAATCCTCATTTTCCTATATTTAAGAAGGTCTTCATGTAACATTACAGTATTTTGACGTTTCTGGGAAATAGATTAACTGTATTCAGAATAAATCCCCACAACTGCTGTTCTGATTCCTGTAATGGCCTTGGTACCACAGAAGAATTTTTTTTGCTCATCGTTTTTACAACTGGATAAGATCAACAAGGCACCCAGAGACCCCATTATGATGACAATTGGATTGGAAGTGCTTATTTGAAAGGCATGACATCAGACACTACCTTTTTTTTTCTGCAAAAGAAAAAAATTACTATTTTACCCTGTTGTGCCAACTCCTGCCCCCATATTTTTCTTTCCATTTTTAAGCCATCGATCACAGACTCCTGGGCAGTCAGCTGAGAAACAAGTTTTCCATTTTCCTTTTTCAGAAGTTCAACTTGAACAGCCTTCTGTTTGTCTTCCTCAACCACTGTTTCTAGTTCTCCAGTTCGACACTGTATGAATGAACATTGGAAAAAGACAGCAAGGTCCTTTAAAACAAGTATTCAACGTTTCAAATCAATAGTAAACAGCTAGGAAAGTAATACTGATACACAGTGAATTAAGTTAACCGAGGAATAGTCTCTGTTTGCATACAGGGTTCTATCTGCATCTCTTCCCAGTAATTAAAGACAAATGTTTGCTTCAAATAGGCATACTTCAATCCCAGAAGACCACACAGTTGATTTCTAAATAGCCACCTTAAATTATCAATACTATTATAAAACCTGTTTAGAAGTATAAACGGATGAGTCAAAAAGAAAAAAAAAAAAAAAGAGAGAGAGGAGAAAGTCAAGATACTAAAAACCAAATGAAACCAGAATGAAGCTGGGATGGGCTTCTGCTTCCCATGACAAAGATTTATCTGCAGATATGCAGGCAACGTTTTGTTTTACAGATTACAGCTGTTAAATACAACTATTTTTTATTTTTGATTTTTTTGAGCATCACCGACTGGCAGAATCCTCTTCGGGACAGCAACACGCTGCTTGGACACCCCAATAGCTGCATGTAGGGAAGATATTAGAAACAGCTGTGCAGGGGTTGTATGGCACAGCAGTTTTAACATAAAGGTGGACTGGATTATATCCATGGACTGGATCACACATGTCGTGGTTTTGACCAATTGGACAGATGATGACCCCCTCCTCCCCCCCCCCCCCAAAGGAAAAGAGGGGGGGGGAAAGAATTACG
>VZTM01020642.1:138941-167088 GCA_013400555.1 Jacana jacana
CTGAACACACGAGTCTAGATTTTTCGATAGGGGGAGCAAAGTGTTTGTTAGAAACAGAAGTGCAAGACGCAGGCATAAAGGCTGATGTGGATTACTAGGTTTTAGTTCAACAGGAAATGCGGCTTTCTGTCAGTCAATCTACCTTGTTACTTTTATAGATAAAATTACAATTTTATCTACAATTGTTACTTTTATAGATAAAATAATCACAAAAATTCACGTGTAGGTGAAATGTTTTGAAACAAGCACCTTCAGGTTTGCTGTAGCCTCTTCATTTAGTTTTGTTAATTCTGCAATCTTTTCCTTCTGCTCTTTCACTATACTCGTCAGGTCTTGCATCAGACTTGCCATCTCTTTTTCCTTTTGTTCAAACTCGAAGAGGGCTTGTTTATGTTCAACTAGATCTGCAGCGATGTTTTCAAAATCCTTGTTTACCTACAGTTTTATAAGAGAAGACAACTTGAAAAATGCTAAAATTTGGAGAAAGTGCGTATACATACACACAAAAGACATTTGAATTTAAAATAAAGAAATGTAAGTTCATCAACAATATGTGAAATTAATAAATATCTGAAACTAGTTTTCTACCAGTTTGTTGGTGGTACTTCAACTTAGAAACCTGGTTCTGCTTAGCTACAAATTTGTAAAAAATAAAAATAATAAAAAATAATTCACAGGTGGGTAGGAAGCAGAGCAGAAAAACTTCTTGGGGAACAAACACAATGCCTTGTTTTAACCTCAATGTTAACATTATAATCTGGAAAACAGAACTTAATTATTTTTATTTTTCCCTTGCAAGAGAAAGATTTTAAGGGTGAAAAAGCAAGAGTTTTTACAATAATTGAATATATTCTAATACGAGGTCGACATCTGTTAAATAAAATTAATNTTTCACTTAACTTATTTCTATGGCTAATATTTCTATGGCTAAGGAACTTAGTAAGCAAGTTCTGAATTTGAATTTCAAAATGCATATACAAAACTGAATTTTGAAAAGTTAAATAATGGGGAACTTTTATTAGATATAGTAGTATATATGTAACTATAACCTTATCAAAACATCGCAAGAGTTTTTACAATAATTGAATATATTCTAATACGAGGTCGACATCTGTTAAATAAAATTAATACCAACAGATAGAAGTTTTCATAATTTCATAGAACCATAGAATCATTTAGGTTGGAAGAGACCCTTGGGATCATCAAGTCCAACCATCAGCCCTACTCTACAAGTTCTCCCCTACACCAGATCCCTCAACACCACATCCAATCTACTTTTAAACACAGTCAGGGAGGGTGACTCCACCACCTCCCTGGGCAGCCGATTCCAGTGACTGACCACTTGTTCTGTGAAGAATGTTTTCTTAATGTCAAGCTTAAACCTACCCTGCTGCAGCTTGATCAAATTTCTTTTGATTAACTTTTACTTATGAACAAAAATGCTGGGGTTTTGGAGTGCTGAGCTAGCATTTGGAGTTTATGCTTCAATTATTGATATTTCAAAGATTACTATCAGTACTTTTAGATGAATCCTTGGAGCAGAGATCTTAAGGATAATAAAAAATCCCCAAAACTAAACACCCAACAAAAATACCCCAAACACATTTAAGAACTACAACTCCACCTCGGTAAAATGATTTTAGCCTTACCTCTTTAAACCTTTTTCTTTCAATAGTTAAAGCTAAACAATATTCATCTTCTAAGTCTGTATACTTCTGGTTTAACATATTAATTTTCTCCTGCAACTCTTTAACATGCTGTTCGTGCTTCTGCTCTTCTTTAGCCACTGCTTTTGATAAAGCATCTTGAAATTCAGGTCCATTTAAAGCAACTCGAGTTTCAAGTTCTTTCCTGAAGTTACCAAACATATAATTGAGCCAAGAATTGCAGCATCTCACAATGCTGTTGCAATTGATATCCTAACATTTCTTAAAAATGATAATAAATAGGATAAAATACTTCGTTTCACAGACAGATTTCAGTCTGCCATGACAATGCCCTGGAATGAAGAAAAGCACGTTGACTACTGTTCCAACACCCAAAAAAATAACCTTACTTTTTAAATTCAAGCTTTTGTAGTCATTGAGTAATTTCTCTGTTTCTGTTAGTATTTGTTTGTTTTGCCATTAGCACTGGGAAAAGCACTGTAAAGACAGATCCCCTCTTTTGCAGTCATTCTCTTTACCCTCACCCAACAACTGTTGCTTCTCACTCAGACCCAAGTCCTGAAAAGCAGCAGCAACATGGACCTACAGAATTCTAGCATAAACCTCCTCCCTGTCTAGAACCAACCCTATAGCAGAGTGTTGAAGCAAAATGAGCCTGTACTTTAAGACTATTCTGTTCATCTGCTTTAAAGCACAACCACAACACACATCCGGTGTCCTTCACATAACATTTTTCAGGATTTAGGAGGTGGTAATTGGAATTTCTTAAAATGCAGTTATTGGATTCTTTCCAGTTATCTTGGTATTTGAATACATTTATCCTTGTGAAATTTAGCAAGTGTAACAGCTTATTTTATCAGTAAACTCCTCTCACATACAGGTATACCACACACCACTTTTTGCTTAAGGTTGTACAGATACTCGAGTATATTAGATAAACAGTTAGAATTTATGTTCAAGTATTCTCCGAAAAAAATGAAATCTCGAGAGGAAAGAGGAAAACAGCCAATCAAGGCACCCACCCTAAAGCAAGATACTCTAGAAGCTGACTTTTTTTTTTTTTACAACTTGTGTTATTGTAGCATATGCAGATCTTCAAACAATATTTCAAATGTGATTTTCTTTTATCTGATTATTTCCTGTATTAAAGATCAAATACTTAAAATAAAAAATTCAGCCGTATAAGACAAGAATCTATCAAATGAAAGACTGGAAGAAGTCTACATGGCTTTTTGAGTCAGGGATCTATAAGATGAGAAGAAGATACTCTTAAATGAGCAAGACAGGTGGGAAGACATCTACATTTTTATGATGACTATCTCTCCTATTAAAAAACCCAACAACCCAACACTCAGCACAACACATTTAAACAAAACATATTTGCAACACTAGCATCAATATTAGCTTGTGAAAAGAAAAGACAAGACCCCATACCTTTGCTCTTGTTCCCTTAATACAAGAAGTTCATGTAGTTGTTTTACCTTCTCCTTCTGTTGTCGAAAGGATATTCGAAGTAATTGTACTTCTCTTTCATTTGCTGATGCTTTAAGCTCTGCTTCTTGCACTTGTTTCATCTGTGGAGAGTCCATAAAGAGAGGAGCACGATTTTCTTAAAACAGGAATCTATTCTTCATGTCTTACATTAGAATACAGTGGAACAGATGCTGTATCATAGCTTTATACAAGTGTACCTGGGCCATTGTGTTTACAGCATGTGCCACAACTGTCAATATTTTTCACAAAATTTTATGTTATTTATTAAGTCACCGAGCCCCAGGCAAAGGAAGTTTCTGTGGTGGTCTTTTTGCTTTTACACCTTAATATATTTTGTTACACTTGCAGAAATTTAATTAAAATTAAGTCTTATCTTAACTTAGTACAACAGGAAAAAAAAAACCACCCAACTTTCATTTACTGAATTAATAAGGTATACTGGCAAGAATAACTTCCTGAATTGCAAACTCTTATATTGTAATACTTGAAACTAATACAAGCAAAACATTTTTAGATGGGTTCAATATCTTTTTTTTTTTTTTTTTACAAGTCTGCATCTTTCTGTATTTTACAGTTTAAAGTTGCTGAACAGAGCTGATTTCTAATGATTAAACAAAAAACAGAGAATCAGTATAAACACCAGGTGGCATACTACACTTTTGCCATTTAAAGGACGCTTCTATGCAAAGTTCCATTTTATAGCTTTAATCCTTTTACATACAAAGCTGTCTTTAAATGCCCTACACTAACAAATAAAGCATTGTTTCCAATGCTTATCATCTCCTGCAATGTCCTTTAAGTTATTGAAGTGCTGTTGCATGTCATGAATTCCAGCTTGAGAATGCCAAAGATACCCAAAGTTCAGTAACTTCAGTTGAATGAAAATTTTTGAGGCTTGAAGCCAAGTCCTCATATCCTACATCTTAAACCTCCTTGTGAGTAACATTTAGACACACCCTACTGTGTTCCTCTTTTGTGGATGAAGTGAAGCAATTTTCTCCTAAACAGAAGAACTTAAAAATTTCAATTAAGAACATATGCAAATTTAAAGACTGCCAGAAAATAATGTACACATTTTGCTGCTTAGTAACATATATCTTAAATCCTTCAAAGCAGTAATCTAGAAATATTGACCAAAACCATTAAGCAGTGACTACCTAGAGTAACCATAGTTTACCACTAAGGTAGCTGCCAATGTGTACTATAAGAAAGCTCTATAAAGTATTTCAGATTTTGTTAATAGTAGAGTCAATAAAATAGGCCAAAGGTAGGTTAAAACTGAACATTCAAAAAGACAATTTAGCTTCTAGAGCATCATGACCCTTACTTGAAACTATAATATATTTTAAGGACTCTAATAGAATATATGTGGGAAATATCTATATCTATATAAATATTCTAATATTTGCCACATTTCTAGTTATTAGAATATTTCCCACAGGATTTTAGGGACAGGAACAAAGACCTTCCTTTCAAGTTTTGCAATTAATAAAAATGATGGTACTACTATCAAAAGAGATTACTTATTTCTACAAACTTATTTAAAAGAAAAACCCACAAACCCTCATATACCATTATAGTATTTCCTTTCTGATGGAAAAAAAGAAAGAAAAAAACAAACAAAAAAAGCTCACTCTTCTCTCACTAAATTTAGTACTATTCCAAGTGGCAAGCAGATATGCAATCTAAACTGAAGGTCACTTCTAGATCCATAATAGCTCCAGGGTATTTACAGGTAAGATAGAAAATGGAAGAGCCACTCAGGTGCCTAAACAGGAGCCTGGAGAGGAAGGTGGCTAATCCCTAACTTGAATGGCACTTGCAGTTTGGCTGTCAGCACACTCCCGGGTTCTGTGTTCTCTCAGGGTATCCAAGCGACAACACGCCCTAGAGCACCCCATGAGCAGTTCAGAGACCTTTCAGGACAGGCCTGTTAGGACTGAACCCCTACAAGTAGCTGCATTCAGTGACACAAAAATGGTCTGATATAGAAATATAATCAAACAACAGAAACAGATATTGGAAGATGCACTGGAGGATGCACTGAAAATTCACCAATGAATTATTCAGTCATAAATAGCGGCAGTGTCTAGTCAAGCATTTCAGTCTTACAGATTTGTATACGGAACACAGTGCTTTTGTTGTCAGAAGTACCATTGTTGTCTCCAGTTGTAAAAACAAACCCCAAAAAATCCCAAACAAATAAATAATCCCCAAACAACCAGAATCTTTAAAATAAATTCTCAGTAATTACTGTTTTGTTCTGCTTGCAATTAAAAGAATCTAATTCTTTAGATCAGCAAAACAAACAGAACCACCATCCTGCTATTACGATCTTTATTGACTTCAGCAATTTAGAAAACCTGTCTTTGCTATTGTATATCTTCAGAAAAATACTAACTCTCATTGTGTCTCATTGTGAAGTACATAGAACTAGCTGTCCTTTACTTTAAGACCATATCACATGACATATTTCTATTTATAAGAGACAATTTATAAAATTGACAAAAAAGATACTTGTTATTAACTACTACTATGTAGAAAATAAAAAAGACAAATATGTTTCCACTGTGGAAAAATCAGACTTAATGCTGGTAAAATCTGTTGTTTCTTAATATCTAGGAACACAGCAGTCATTGTGTTGCCATTGTATTATTTACTTATGGAAAATATTTACCTCTAATGTTCGTTGCTGCAATCTCTGTGTCTCCATCTTGGATAGAGTTTCTTCTAAAGCTTGCATGGCCTTCTGATGTTCCACTTCTTTATTTTTTGCCTGATTTAATTCACTAGTAAGTCTATCAGTTTCACCTTTCAACTGTTGGATGTCTGCTTGCAGTCTTGCTTTAACACCTCTCTCTTTCAATATCAATTCCTTTAACCTGAGAATAAATACAATCAAGTTGTATTAAAAACATTTTAATATTTAGTTTGATGCCAAATACATTGAGAAATAACATTAGTAAGTGTTGGAGCACCATATCTTACTCTTTGCTGTGTTTAAATATTTACAGCACTGTCATGTAAAACTGTTCAAAAATATTTAAAGTATTACTAAAATCACATGTAGCATTTCTATATGGATCTTCATTTTAAAACAAACTAAGCTGGAGACAGCCTCATAGATAGGTCTTTAGGAAAATGACATTCTAGTATCATTTTACTTTACACAGAAGCCAAACATACAGTATCAATTTGAAATATGGTAGTTTTCTTCAGAAAGCTTTGCAATACCCTCAAACATTCTAATAATTTTTGATATGAGATCTAGCTTAAAAGAAAAACCTCATAACCTCTTATCCAAGGAGATAACAAATAAAGGTGGAAAGTGAACTGAAAACAAGAAGACAAAAAGGGGAAATTATCTGAGTCAGTCATGAATGGTAACTCAGGAAGCACTTGGCTTGCTCATCCCTTACAAGAAAGAAAAACGTGCCTTTTATAGATACAATGCAGTTAAGAAAAAGACAAATACAACAGACATCTCTAACCACAGCCAACAATAACCAATGCTTTCTTAGAAGGGAGAACTTTTCAAAGAAAGGACTCTGCTCAGAACTTAGGACAATGACAGCAGTCATACAAAGATATGCTAGACCTGATCTGCGCAATAAATTGCTCATTGGCCAGCTCTAGCCTACCAGAAATATTGTTCAAGTGCAATGTGCAGGAAGAAAGAGACAGCTGTATGTGTAGGTGTAAAGGGAGATTGGGAATTGGAAGCTGAAAGTATGACATGAGACGGCTACTGCAGCTTGAGCTGTAAGAGAAAGTAGAATTATGATACAGATTACTTGGAAAGTAATGACTAGAAATGGAGGTAAGTGACATTGTTCTGAGAAAAGAACAGAAAGAAGGCTGCAGAAAAGAAATTTCATTAGGTAATACCAAGATAAATTCTGGCACTACTTTGATGCATTATTTTCCATATTTGTCTTGTTTAAAACTGTTCTCATTTTTTCAGCCTATAAATAGTCTAAAAAACCCAAATACCTCTTAGACTACAGCACTCCATTTCCATACCTGTCTGTAGTATATACAGCCATACTCTGAATATTCTTTTCCTCATTTGCATGTTTCTGTAGCTCTCTGACATGCTCTATTAACTTCTTCTCTGCTTGCTCTGCTTTCCATCTCCTTTCTTTCTCCTGATCCAGTTCCTGAATCAGCACCTTAGCAAAAACACAGTAAGCATCAACTTACTAGGAAACACTCAAATGTAGCCAAAAATGACAAAAAATATTAGTAGTTGTATAACAAGAGTATTTGTTTTCCTGTAATTCACAGATGACAGTAAAAAGGGCAAATGACCAGGCCAAAAACCCCCATAGAAGTGAAATAAAATTAATTCCCTTCCAGCTGATACAAGAACTCTATTTTTTGATGCTATCTACATACAAATATTTCTGTCACTTCTGATTTTAAAGTTTCACAAGACATATAAGGAGACTGAGGGGAGACCTTATTCCTCTCTACAACTCTCTGAAAGGAAGTTGTAGAAAGGTGGGAGTCAGTCTCTCCTCCCAAGTAACAGGCTAGAGGATAAGAGGAAAAGGCCTCGAGTCGCAGCAGGGAAGGTTTAGATTGGTTATTATGAAAAACGTTTACACTGAAAGGATTGTCAAGCAGTGGAACAGGCTACCCAGGGAAGCAGTCAAATCGCCATCCCTGGAGGTATTTAAAAGATGGGTAGACGTGGTGTTGAGGGATGTGGTTTAGTGACGGTTTTTGGCAGTGTTCAGTTGATGGTTGGACTCTATCTAAAAGGTCCCTTCCAACCTAGATAATTCTATGATACGTTTGGCTTCAGGTGAAGGTATATTCATATTTAACTTAAAATGATGCAAAACATACTCGGTATGTTGATTCCTCTATGGCATTTGAATTATTTTTTTCTACATTGCTCTGCCTTCCAGTTAGTATTTCGGATTTTCTTCCCACTACTTCCAAGTCTCGAGTATCTGATGATGAATTGAGATGAGAATCTCTCTGACTGGAGCGTGGACAATTAGAAGAATTTTTCTTCTCTTCCCTGTAACAGCAGGACACCAAGGTCTATTTAAGAACATGCAGAGTTTAAAACAGTAACAGTGATTAAAACACTTTTACAGGACAAAATTTAAAATTGTGTAGAAGCTGAACATAGAGTTCACAAACCTGTAAAAAATAATTTGCAAACAGATCATAAAACAAACTGTAAATTAAAATCTTCAGCTGCAAAAAAAAATACGTAGTACTAGTAGATGCCATCAGAAAAACATGCTATGATCATGTAGATACAGAGCAATTTTAGAGAAGCAGAGCAGCTGTACAGCTTCAGTGGCAGACTAAACTAATACATTCCAATTTACATCATCTTCTCTTCATCACTTCTGATATTTACTCTGTAAGACAAAATACTGTAACATCTTTTGTTTCATCACAAAATACGGACAGTTATATTCTTGACCGTTATTCTGACACCATGAATCTTTTATTTTTCAACCTGCCTCAATTCTTCTGTGGAGAATTCTTCTTTCTCCACAATTTAAAATAATGATGAAAACAATCTGTCATATTCTGAAAGTGTTTGGAATCTTCACTTTCTTTTTCACCTAAAGATGGAAAATGCTTATATAGGGAAATGACTGAGTGAAAAAAGAACTTCAAAGAGTTTCAAGTGATAGATAATAATACATAAAGGGCTAATATGGAAAAACAAAGATACAGAAGGTTAAACATGAACAGTCAGATTAAGAACAATAAGGCTTGTATATTAAATGTTTATGAGCAGGGCCAGTTGACAAATAACTCATTTTCTATGGAGTGGGTGGCACACTATAGAAGTTTGGCATTGTTTTCCTTATCAACAGATTTCTTATGAAGCCTCAGAAGTGAATAATTTTTAGAGCATCAGAAGAGCTAATTTACCCAACCTACCACTTTCACCAAAATGTTTCAAGTCAAACTATGTTCACCCTGAAAACATTCATAGAATTCATAGAACAGTCTGGATTGAAGGGGACCTTTAAAGGTCATCTAGTCCAACCCCTGTGCAATAAGAAGGAACGTCTTCAACTTGATCACTTTGCCCAGAGCCCTGTCCAACCTCACCTTGAATGTTCCCAGGGATGGGGCAAATACCAGCTCTCTGGGCAACCTGTGCCAATGTTCCACAACCACCATTGTAAAAAATGTCTTCCTTATGCCTAGTCTAAATCTACTCACTTTAAGTTTAAAACCGTCACCCCTTGTCCTATTGCAACAGGCCTAGCTTGATTCATTTTGGATTTATATGGCAAACACTGGGATACCTGTTAGTTACTTTGTTCTTAAGACGATTTGCATGACACCTAGTGGATAAGGTAGTTCTACCATGAGTAGGCATCTTGCTTCTTTTCACCACCTTTCTGTTGTTCTCCTTCCCACTCTCATTTTCACTCTCAGAAGTTGGATCTGTGTCTCTCTTAGCTTTAAGAACATTTGAAGGAGCTTCTCTTCTTGAGGTATCAGATACCTAAGAATAGACAGATGTTTTATATATACACTTTACAATTTGTAATTGGCTAATTTGTAACACTTATTCAGGTGTTATTTTTAAGGAAATAGTTACAAAGTAATTTTGATAGAGAAGTAAATAATTGCTTCCAAACTACCCCTTCCCTCCTTGCTAAAACACTTTGTTGTTTTAAAGATAAAATAAATTAAAGAGAATAGCATGCATGAGAACATGTAGTTGTATCATTTCAAAATACCTGGTTTGTTTAAAATCCTTAGACAAGGAAGCTTGATGCAAAATGTAAAAAAAACCCTGCACTTCAAAACAATAAAAAAAAGCCCTGCAAACATGCAAAGTACACCATAATTCATTTTCACCAACTCTATAATCCAGATATTTTACTGCATTTCATATTTTACTCAGGTTCAGTAACACATGTTTATGGTTTCAGGGTAAAAAACAGAATACAATTTTCTATCGAATATAATAGATCAGATACTATACAGGACTAGGAGAACTATGGTTTTTATTTAGCATGAAATTTTTCATGACTCAAAGCACAATCTTCAGTCTTAAAGACTTGGTTTTATTTTATTCCCGGTTTCTCAAAATTATTAAATATACATAGGCACAGCATCAGCACATACCTACCAGCAGAAATGCTCCATTCTGTCCCAGCAAACGCCTGCATTATGAAAAGGTACACCTCATTTTACCAACAAAACTTTCTGTGCAATCAAAGGAAAACAAAATACCTTTTGTAGTATCTGTGAAACTTGATCTTCTATTTTTTTA
Organism: Jacana jacana; assembly: GCA_013400555.1. Lineage (NCBI taxonomy): Eukaryota > Metazoa > Chordata > Aves > Charadriiformes > Jacanidae > Jacana > Jacana jacana. Next base: position 149,376 of record VZTM01020642.1, read on the forward strand.
ATTCTTATTTCACTGTATATTTTATCAAGTTTTATCTCTGTTTCTGAAGATGAGGCAAGCTCTGAACAGGAGCTGAGGGCACTTTGTACTGGTATTCTTGTACGCTGACGAAAATGAGTTAACGCCTGGTCGATATGTGGCGTCACCACCGGTAAGGTATTCTATTAACAGGAAATACAACCTTCATAACATTAATGAGTTGCATGCAATATAAAAATAAAATGTCTTAATTTTAAAATTAGTATACAAAAACCTGATCTCTGGATGAGGGGGATTCAGACGAAACAAAACAGCCCAGAACATCTTCTAAACACTGCAAATCTGAAGAGTTTTCTTCTGCCTGGTCTATGGGTTCACCAGAAATATTCCTTCCATCTAGAGTTCTTAGCTGGGGCAACATCTGAAGAACAGTATCTCTATAACCTTGAGGAAAAGGCCACATTGAAATTTAAATTAATTTCCAAAAGAGATATCTAGTGCATTTTAGGTTCTCCGTCATCTTAAACTATTCATTGCGTTTTTATTGAAAGAAAAAAGTAGGAATTTAGCTACAAGTGCCCTTTCCCCACCCATAAGGCTTCCAACAGACAACACTACTAAACAAATGAACTGGGAAATTGCCTGCCTAGTCCTGGTCTATATGGGGGTTTCCCCACCATCATCAGCACACTGTAGTTGTAGAGACAACATTTTAATATCAGCCTACTGCACCAGAACACTTGTATCAAGTGCAAGGAAAGACAAATGTAATGGAAAGACAAGTTCTGAAAGGGCTTAGATAACTTTATCCCTTTTCAGTGAATGAAATAAGGTGTTATAAAACTGCAAGGAATTGAAGTTAAATTTCTTTAATAGAATTTTGACTCTTAAACATTGCAGTTGCTTTCAAAAGTGCCACCAAAGAGACAGATTTGAAAGGGTATGTAGGCACAGGAGAAAACTAGTAGAATTTTCTAAGTTATCCAGATAGCTTTAATAATCCTGCTCCTGCTTCCATGGTGCCTGAACGTGTTTGTACAACACGTTTGTGGGTGCTTTTGAAAACGTTACCTGAGGACTTATTTGGCTTCCTTCAGTTATCTCTGACATTTCTTAGAATTGCGACATATTATACCTGTATCAGTTACATGCTCATGATATGGCTGCTATTTTGTATTATTGCAATTCCTACTGTTATATTCTTCGTAGCTGGCAATGAAATTGTCAGTTTTAAGTATTTTAGGAAGCATGAAGAGTTATAGACTGACATTTAAATACTTTCAAAATTATCTTTGAGCTGTCCCAAAAGCATCAATATTCCTCTTCTACCTTACTGTAGATTTCTCCCTCTTATACGCAAAGAAAACAAAACCTGCCCCAAACCAGTATGCTACAGTTTAACTTGTCTGAATACAGGGTATAACACTTAAATGGCACAAAATTCCTATCGCAAAACCAGAAGCTCTAGGCAACACAATTCAAAGTGATGTACCCACACTCCAACTTGTCTCCACGCTGCCTAGTGAAACCCTCACCTACTATTTTGATGAAAATGCTAATTACTGCAGAGCAGCTTATAGTCTGTCACTCCTTACTGAAGCTGTGGGAAAAGGAGGAAAGCTTAATGGTGCTTATTAAGCACAATGGTGCCACCTGCCTCTTGTGGCCTCTATGAGTAGAGGACAAACATCTACTCCCATGTCTGTCCTCTATTTATACACCACATTATCTTTACGTACCTTCTTCAAATTCTCCACCCGCCAAACTTGTAATATTGATACTCCCTTTCTCCCGTTTCTGCAACGCTTCCTCTTCCCATCACTCTTTGTTCACCTCCTGCCTTAACCTTAAAATAATATGTGAACAGTTGAGCCTTGCCAAGAAGTTACATTTTTCAGCATACGCCCAGGGCAGCAGAGGGGAGATTTCTCTGTGAAAATCCAGTTCATTTTGACAGAATTTGGACTTCTGTAAGCTGGCTGGTTTATGAATGTATTTGGAAGCTTCAGAACCTGGCCAACAACTTAAGGGAAATCACTGACCTAAAGGGCACTAAGTGCCTACATGAGATCCGTACCTGCTGCACGACAAACTGGATTGGCCTTTCCATTCTTTTCCAGTGTCAGATTTGTCAAACAGTGCAGCCCCTTTGTGCACTGAAGTAAGTGATCAATATTGTTTACACAGTTGCTGTGAAGGTCAATATGGCTAATCTTATGACTGGTTCCATGAAGGCACTGAAATCCTGAAAAATTGAGGGAAAGCACAAAATAATGATTCTGCTATAATCCTAGACTATAGGCTTTAGAACAAATGGCATCTTGTTGAAAAACATTCAGTAAATAATTCTCGTAACTGTAAATACTTTTGCTCTGTATCCCTGTCTATGTAATCATCTATGGTACACTACCACACACTTCAGTGAGTTGTGAGAGCTAATTTTAAAGACATGAATTAACTTTTAACTGTTAAAAAGCATGTAAAAATAAATATTTTGCTTGTAGTTCCTTTTTACAACTCAGTTCATTAACAAGACTGTTACCAATATTCTTTTTAATTTTCTACTACAAACTCCCTTGATTCTGTAGCTTTAAATCTTACGTAGAAGCAACAATTGACCATTTCAACAAATGGGTTCAGAAGAAAACTGCCATATTATATCCAAAGTTGCATTTTTGGCCTACAAAAAGGAAAGATGTGAATCTTTCACGAGTATCTTCCAAGATACTGCATTTTTCACTTTAGAAATGAGTTTGAAACGTTTACTGTAATACTTTGTGAGCAAGCTCAACCTCACCAATTAAATTCCAGATCAGAACAACCGTTGATGTTAGTGGCTTGAAGGCTGAGGGTAGCAGCAATTGCCACTTTTAGTAGCGTCACTCAGTCAATTGGATGAAGTACCAGAAACTTCTAAAAATATACTTGGACAAGTTTTACAAAATTAAAGTTAGGAAAATGTTTTCTATTACATTGTACATGCCAAAGTCACTTACCAGAGAGATCATTTATGTGATTATATGACAAATTCAGTATAGCTAAATTAAAGAGTTTTTCCAGTCCTAAGCAAAATAAGGAAAAGAAAAAACAAACAAGCCAGTAAGATTTTCAGAAGAATGCTCTGCTTTCATCAAATCAAAACTTCCAAAGTAAGCTTTTTAAAATCGTAACTGCAATGCATGACAATAAACTATAAATGTAATTAAAAAGAAATAATCAGTTTTTCCTTCTACATTGAGGCATTTTACTATAAGGAAGCTTGCCGAGACAATGTGCTGTTTTTTAAATTTATATAATGATATGGCAGTAGCTCATATTAACTTTGCATAAATTTAATTATATGTACCCTTCCCAAAAGAAAGCACACAGCTCTTCGAAAAGCGTAGTAAGTCACTAAACAGAGAAAACCGAGTATTACAGACCCTCCACTTTGGTTATCAGGTTACAGGACAAGCTTAGGGTGCGCAGATTAGCCAGGGAACTAAGCCCCTCGATCCGGCGGATCTGATTCGAGGACAGATCTAAATGCTGCAGATTCCGCAGGTGGCACAGCCCCTCGATCCTGGCAATGCGGTTACAGTGCAGGTTGAGCGTGTGCAGATCCGAGCTCAGGGAGAACTCCAGCAGGCTGCAAAGGAAAGGCAACCACCATCAGCCGGGCAGCTTTCACTCACAGACCGCCCGGCCGGGCCCGGCTCCGCCACAGCCACGGCCGCAGCCTCCCCTCGCCGCAAGGGCCCAGCTCTCCGCGCCGCCTGAGCTGAAGCACCAGCCCTGCCTGCCCCTCCGGCAGACTCGTCACCTCCTAATGCCCTTATCCATGAGGCAGAGCTCGCCGGGAACGATACGATCCCCCGCCATATCGCAGTCCCTGCTCCCGCACCAACCACCGCCACCGCACTTCAAACTTCCCTCGCCTCGCAACGCTGACGCACCTGCTTTACGGCCAGAACAACTTCACGACAGCGCAGCCATAAAGCGGCGCCTTCTCCTTTTTCTCCCGCCTGCACCTGCGCACTGCAGCAGTCGAGGCCGCCATAGAAGCAGTCGGCTTCTCGCCGCTCCTTGGCCCTGCCGTGCAGTCGCCCGTGGGGCAGTGCCCCCTCTGCTGCGTGGTAGCGTCCGGTGAGGAAGCTGTGGTTGTAAACTGGAGTGCTTCGAAGGCACCTCAGGGAGATGTTTGAGGCCTTTGGGCTTTTTTTAGGGCTGATACAGAATTTACTCCAGTCACGGCTGAAGGCTTGCCACTTGCTCAGGTCGGCTTGGCTTGAGCTTAGCAGGGACCACAGATTTGTTCTCTAAGAAGAAGCATGTTTTTAATGAACTGAAGCCTTGGCAACACTTTGCGCATTGGCTGCTTGCCCACGGGCCTGCCTGTGCAGCGTCAGTGTGCTGAAATCTGGGCTCCCACCCTCATGTATGTGCATGGCAGCACCCCTGATGGATCGTGGAAAGCAGGAAAATGGCAGGGCTCTGTAGAGCTGCTTAGTGGTTTCTGCTGTCCAGGACTGTGGGGCTCACTCCACATGACCTGCCTGCACAATGGTGAGAGCCTTTGGGTGACCAAAAGTAGTGACCAGGCGCTGACTGTTACAGCACAACTAAGATTTTGAAGGGAGGTGTAGTTGGAGGTGAATCGTGGTTAAACCAAGTTCAGGAAGGCTGGACTAGGTGTCCCGATGTATTTCTTACTTGTAGTAGGCACTATGTGCTTTCCAATGTTGGTGCTATTGTAGTGCCATTTACAATACTGTACTGACATTCTTTATGAAAGGCTTTATTCTTCAGGGCATTATAGTGTGACTGTATAAGCTTCCACCACAGTAGCGAGCATTTGGTGTAGAAAATGCAAGCCTGTCCTCGTGTGAAAAGTAGGTTAATCTAACCATCTACAAGCCGAAGTGGAATCATTTCCAGTGTGCAGTTCACACAACCTTTGCTGGATTTGGATGAGTCTCAACCTGTTTCCTGCTATTTACTACAGGGAAAGCCTGTTGAAGTTTAGACGCTTTGTTTTCAAGTGTCTGCATTTACACAGATGAGCGCTACTGCAGTTATCTGACTGTTAGTACTTGTTGCTGCAAAAAATCTGTCATACTTTATGCATTACAGCCAAACAAAAAATGTGTACAGCAACTCCTGCCAACACAGCAACATTGAATTTTATCAAAGAGAAATACACAGGAGAAATAAACTCTGTGGCTGGTATAAACAGTTATATGGGATGGAGGTGCAAACCTTGTAGCGCATCACAAAACAGTGACTTCATGGTTTTTTTTTGTTTGTAATTTGTTGACTACTATGTGGGTCTGTTTCTTGATCAATAGTAAAATGATGTGTCTGCCAGGGAAACAAAAGATTCTTAAGACTTTTACTAAAAGGCAGGTGTATAAGTTCAGGAGAGTACCAGGATAACAGAGGAGTATTGCCAAGGCAAATTGTCATGTGCCTCTATGACTCATGATTCTAAATGTTCAGACTTACATTCTAAATGAAAGTTTGTGAAGACATCATGGGGTCTGGTGTGGCAGATGGTGAACTGACTTTAATGGGACTCACAGAAATCCTTGAATAGCTGCTGAGCTTCTTTCAGAAGGCAAGACAAAAACTGCTTTGAAATGTCACATTCCCCACAAAAGGTGAGCTAAATAAGAGCAGGAAGAAAAGGGGTATTATAAATAAAATTTATCAGTCATATTAAATAAAGTCTGTCCCTTGACATGTGCCAAGGAAGATTAATTGTGACCAGAAGGTCTCTTCAGGTTTTTCCTTTGTTGCTCTTGTTCTTTATCCTTGCTGAGCGTCATCAGCGGCATGCTTCTTCAGAGACAACACAGAAGACTATTTATTGAAACTTTGCAAGACAAATTAGGTTCTAATTTTCTACGTCTTCTCCCCTTGAAGGATTTGGGATGATGCAGAGATAAATCAAAACTGTGCTTGAAACACTGTGTAGTTAAATTAAAAGGAACCAAATAAGCATTTGAAAATCTGACATTGTTTCAACAGATGGGCATCTTTCTAGTGCATCTAATCAGTGGGTGGATCATAAGAAAGACCTAGTGAATACCTACAGAAAATTGCTGACAAGATTGAAATTGAGACTCCCTATCTGAGTACATTGAAGTTCAATTGGTTACAAATAGGAGATAATACGTGCCAATTTTAGGCAACACAAATATTTCATTACTTTTCCATATTGGTTTCTCACGTAAATCCAGTGAAACTAAAGTGACCAAAGGTGTCAGTCATGGTAAGCATTAGACAACTGATGATCAAAAACTTGACACTGAAGGCTAAAATAATTTTGAGAGAAAATCAAAAGGGAAAATCCAAAATGCTAGAACTAGTAGCGATCAGCTGAAGTTTCAGCTTTCAACTATAGCTGTTATAAAGTGCCATCCTGGCCTCATTTTACTGCCAAGGAGAACGCTGTAGTTGACGCTCAAAACAAATACCGTCATTCCCTGTTGACTCTAAAAATTGCAGTACTTTGGCATTTTATTTTGATGATGATATAACCTTTCAGTCTACTCCACGTATTAGGGGAGTCTTCGGCTTGTCTTACAAACACGTCTAGGTTGTTTTAATCATTTATCTTTGCCCTATATTCAGCGGGTGAGTCTCTGGATAATGTCATCAAAGCAAATGTAATCAGGTATTAAGTACATAGATGGATGTGAGGCAGGAGACACTGACATACGAGACCTTGAGATAATTGTGTAGACTGTGGCAATTTATCCTCACAGACAGAGGGAGAAATGGGACGTGTTACAGAAAACATGGGAAGTGAATATTTCTGACATGCTTCAGAAGACTCTACCCTTACATATGGAAAAAAAAAAGCAGTTTGGCTGAAAACTGCTGGGCGTTGTGTAACCAGCTGTGTTTTACTGAGTTCTGCCTCGGTACTGCTCGTGTTAGTGTCCTGTTTCCAGAACATCAGTTTCTGTTGGATTTGTAGGAATGTTGTCATTATCTCTGTTCTTGCCTCCTCCTACTCTGGCAACAACAGAGCAGAATGAAAAGCATACTTTACATAAATCTCCTGAGCATTTCACTGAAAGTCTACAGTTGTTTATCTGAGGTAGACAGAAAGCACACACAAGACAGTAATAGTCTCAGTGGGGTTTTCTGAAATCAGGCAGCCTTGTCAGAAGTAAAAAAATCCTTATTAATCTGCTTCTTGGGAGGTTTTGGAAATGCCTTTGTTGTACTAGAAATTAACATACTTTAAGGTGAACAGCCAAAAAAAATCAGTCGCTTGTGTACTTTCAGGCACCATTTAGTGTAATACTGATTTGTTTTAAAACAGTAATCCCAAACTAACTTTATATTGTCAAAACATCCGTGGATGATTGCTGGATATCAAAAAGTATATGTGCATTCACAGAGAAGGAGACTCAGAAAAGGCACAGAAGTAAAACAGAATATTACTTAATTTAACCATTTGAAACATTTGTCACACGATTTCCAATTCCTGAATTTGAATTGCTATGAATTATTCATAGTACATGGTAAATGCATAATTGAACTTAAATACATACCGCAATTCATAAAATGAATAAATGCAATTTAAAGTGCAGGCAAATTTTTATAAATAGAGATGTCTTTTGTGTAGAACTAAAATTTTTAGACTGTAGGACTTGATGTTTTTTGAAGGTGAAAGGACATAGTGAGTGCTGCAGTGATTTGCCAAAGATGGAGGGATTGTCGTATGGTTAAAAGCTGCTCTTGCGCTGTGGATTCTGTCATTGACCACAGGCTGCACGGTTTCTGTGTGGCCATGGACGCCCACTTCAACCAAGTCATTCTAAAAATTAAAAGATGACAGTCTGTGCACCTGCCTGTTTTAACTAAAGTTCTTTTACGTGATGGCATATTGCATAAAGCTAATTTTTAAGACTTGATTTTTTTTGTACTTGAGCAGAACTCCAACTGCTCAGGGCTGATCTAAACCATGTATCTTTCACCATAAAAGCTGTGGGTTTTGTTTGCTGTGTTACTTGGCAAACTTCGACCTTTGGGACAAAACTGGTTCTTCAAATTTACCTGCGAAAAGAAAGAACTTTGCAGCTAGTAGTTTAGGTATATGCTGAGCTTCTTTTTCAGTTAGTTTCCTGCTTTCTGCCAGTTTTTCTCTACATCTCTTGAATAGAATAAGTAAGTTTTTCTTGGAGGAAATGTCTATGACAGTGGTATTTCCACATCTGATTGAAGAGAAGCTTCTTTTCCATAATTTGGACAGGAAATATACCATGAATTGTTAAATGTTTTGCTCTGCCATGCAGACCATGGAAATGGTGATACAGCCCCTTCCCCTCATGGCAGTGTTTGAAAATTAATACCTGCTTAGGAAGCACTTAGGGACTACTATAAGAAGGATGATTGAGAAAAGCTGGGAATAAGCTGGTAATTTTCTTTCTAGGGCAGTATTTAATAAGCAAAGCATAATCAAGCACTGTTATACCCTGTGACTAATGGGGATTTGGCAAGGCATACTGGTGTTCACTGACGATCGCTGTCATTTTCATGTATTGATGGTGGGAAATAGTACCAGGGCGTTCAACTAATGTCCGTGACACTGCTGATAACATCAGGAAGACTGTCTTTCTTCATGCTGGTATATCCTCCCTCTTTTCATAGGTTTGATGCCAAGGTCACATTTACCCACCTCTTGCAGTTTTCTCTGAAGACATACATAAAAAATTCGAAATCTGTTGATGAAAATTAGCTGAGAAATGAGCATTTACTGTGTATTATTTGTTTTGCTGGTTTCTTTAAAAATGCCTCCAGACCTTAATAATTTCTGAAGTACATATTAAACCAACATGTATATGATTTGCTAGTGTTTCTTGAAGAAGTTGGTTAATCATCTTCACACAAAACACTGCAAAACCCAAAGTGTGCTCGCTTTTCTGAATGATTAAGCCAGGCTTCCCATAACATTTTGTGAGCAAGTAGGGCTGTGGCAGTCTGCTAACAACAAAGTGGGAAGGAAATATATGTAATCTAGCCTCTGAAGTCATATAATTTGCTGTGAAAACACAGGAAAAAATGGGAAAAGGAAAGAGTGATGATCCCAAAGGTCTGAAAAGAAAAGAAAATGCCAAGATGCAACTGAAAAGAAATATCGGTTATTTTGATGGGGTAAGTTTTATTATAGGCTCAATTGTCGGGGCAGGTATCTTTGTATCTCCCACGGGGGTGTTAAAGCATTCCTTACTCAACATCGGCATTGCACTAACCATCTGGACTGCGTCGGGACTGGTTTCTCTGATGGGTTCCCTCTGCTATGCGGAGCTGGGAACTGCTCTGCCCTTCTCTGGAGGAGAATACAGCCATATTAAAAGAGGCCTTGGATCCCTACCTGCCTTCGTCTTTATCTGGACATCAACGTTTACCAAGCCAGCATCAAATGCTGCTCGAGCCTTGCTGTTTGCTGAATACGCCACCCAGCCCTTCTATGGCATCTGCCCTGCCCCAGAAGTGCTGAAGAAATGCTTGGCCTTGGCTGTTCTCTGGTCCCTGGGGATTTTGAATGGCTGCAGTGTCAAAATGGCTGCCTGGGTGCAGACAATTTTCACCTTGCTGAAGATGTTGGCCTTGTCTGTTATCGCCATTGGTGGCATAGTTCTCCTTGCTGGTGGGAGAAAGGAGAGTCTGGCCAGGTTTGAAGATGCATTCAACTCAGAGATCCCCAACACATCACAGGTTGCTGAAGCCTTCTTCCAAGGACTGTACGCGTATGGTGGTTGGTGGTCCCTCAATTACATGGCAGGTATCTCATTCCACTTCTTTAGATTTTGTTCTGCAGTCGCTATTCTTAACATTCAGCAGCTCATCTTAGTAGAATTTGTCTCTCCTTCAAGACCATAGGGTCTGTCCCGTTTTACATGAGTCCTATGTTTGTTGGAGCTTATAAAGAGAGCTCCAACTTTCTAGGGAAATTTCTAGCTTCTTGTGCAGCTTCCAAAATCAGCCTGACATTTCTAAAGGAGTACAAAAGAAATCAAAACAGTTCATTTAAACTGTTGTGCATAAACAGATTTTTTTCCTCACCTTGTAAAGTTGTGGTTTTTCTTTCTCAGTGTCATTGCCAGTGCATTTTTAGAAAAGGAGTAAGATATCCATGCTAAACTATCTGCACAGTAAGAATCAAATCCAGAAAGATAATTGATTAACTTCTATTTAACTCTCTGTAGTTTCTGTGAGATTATCCAGCTTGTTTGTACATGGATAAATTAAGTTTGAATTGTTTTAAAATATAGTAATTTTATGGGATATATGGGATGGTCAGTTATCACTTCCTTTGGAAATAGACTTTAGAACAGAAAATGAAGAATAATCTAAGGAAAGTAGTATATATCCCTTCATATAACTTGTGCTCAATTTCAGTCATTAAAAACCTTTTCGAATATATGTTTATCCCCTTCTGTATCTGATGACACGTGAGAGTAATAAATAGAGCAGTTCTTCATGAAAGCTGCAGAAATAATGTTCATTACATTAGATATGCATATCATGAGTTAAATGAATACTGTTTTATTGTATCAGATTTATAGAATTAAGTTATAAGCAAATGGAAGTTGCTTTTATATCTTTAACTCTATTTATCCATTGACCTCTGTCACTTGTAAAACATTAAATAAGCTGAATGTGTGAAAAGCATAACAAAGTTCAATGGTAAGAACAGTGTGAAAATTGGGTTAATGTTTAAAAATTGACTGTTATCACAATCCAGCAGTTCCAGTGTTAACAGTAAGCTGCAATAAAAAAGGTGATATAAATCAGCAACGTATAATTTTGAAATCTTAGGATTTCCTTAAATGCAAGCATTTAGCTTTGTAAGCCCAAGAAAATACAAAATTATTGATAAAATATGATTTTAGTTTCTGCTCAGCTAGCGGCAATAATAAATACCATACATTGGGCAGCACAGCTGTTTAGGCAGATGCAACCTATGCCATAGTCCTCTTTTGAACTGAATATTCTATTCTTCAACAATAACTTAATTTCTGTGAGCTTCAGCTAAAGCATCAGGTGCCAGCTGGACAGCCGCACTGTAACAAGCAACAAAACAAATCGAAGGACAATTTAAATTGGCAATTTTGGTGATTGTACTCTTCTGGTCTCAAAATTACTGAGTGTATTTCTTACATTTGAAATAAAGCTCAAATTCGCTGTTAGCCCGTATCTGAATTTCAGTTGTGCTCATTCAGTCTCTCTGGCTCTGTGCACTACAGCCAACACTGCGGCAGACTCAAAGCTGGTGTTCTGTGCAGGAGAGAAATTATATTTGAGGGAGGAAAGGTATTTCTGTCTCCAGAAAAAGCTTAGGTAAGCTGCATATCTGACTTTTCACTTCTTCCTCCTTGAGAATTATTGGTTGGTAGTACTCAAGAAACCTTTGGTAAATGCTGAGAGAAGTGAGAGGGAGTGAGAGGAAAAGGATGGAGTGAAAGTAAGGAAAGAGATCCTTTTTGACTGAGGTGAGGATGAATTATTAGGGTTCTGGAAACCAGCTCCATCATTTGTTGGGACTATCGCATGGTCAGGAATGTGTGCCAGTGCCTTAGTTGTTCAGCTGCAAAGTTTGATGCCAAGCTTAGTGCTGAATAGTCTTCCTCCACCAGCTTTCCCCTGAAAAAGACAATCAACAGCAGAATCCAGCTGGGAATGGCCCCCTTTTAAAGCCACTGCATTACTTCCTTTCTGTCAATACCTTCAGTCTTGTCCCCTTATATTTTCCGTGTTTTCTGACGTAAGGACAAGGAGAAAGGTTTTGTGCAGGAATAGGAAAAAAAAAATTTCTCAATTCAGATCAGGACTCGTGCTCGTGAGGTGATCAAAGAATAACTAAACTGAGTTTGAAGTTCAAGCTTGTGATTTAAAAGTATGGCTACTTGAAAAGTTCTTGGTGAATTAATTCTCTAATATAAGCCAAATATTTGTTAAATCAGAGAAAAGTTATCATAGATTCATAGAATGGTTTGGGCTGGAAGGGACCTTAAAGGTCATCTAGTCCCAACCCCCCTGCCATGGGCAGGGACACCTCCCACTAGACCAGGTTGCTCAAAGCCCCATCCAGTCTGGTCTTAAACACCTCCAGCAATGGGACATCCACAGCTTCTCTGGGCAACCTGGTCCAGTGTGTCACCACCCTCACAGTAAAGAACTTCTTTCTAATATCTAGTTATCTTGTCATTTTTATTTTTTTGTCAGTCTATCAGACCTCTATCCATCCCTCTTTTCAAGATAGTGTAAAAATACCTAAATAAGAAGAGATTAAAAAAATTGAAAAATACTTTGTTTAGACTTCTTTGATAATAAACTATTTGAGAACAACTGTAGGAGCTCACAAGCAGTGTAGCAAAGGAGCCGCTGTTAGGGGTTCGGCAGGACTCTGGTGTTGGTCTTGCCAAGGTCTGTGCAGATTCACTACTGAAACACACTTGCAGAACCTACATTGCTTTATTAGTCTTTTTTAATCGTATTTTTCAGAGGAGATGAAAAACCCCAGCAGAAATATCCCCTTAACGGTGATGACTGCTGTTCCAGCAGTAATTGTTTTTTATTTACTGGTGAACATCTCATATCTGACTGTCCTCACACCTAAGGAAATTGTCTCTTCAGGTACGGATTTGATTTTAATTTCATTAAAAAGCTGTGGTCCATATTGTCACTCAACCATTATCATACTATCTGTTGGGAGAGATGCAGACATTTGCAGATCCATCCTACAATGAAAGGGGCAGTAGATACCAGGTATCTGTAAATAAGCAGCTGCCCAGCTGGCATGAGCAACTCCAAACATACCAAGAGAGCTGTGCTTATCTAGGTCAGCTGAGGAGATGGCCTTAAAATCAGAGTTCTTGTTTTAAACATTGCTATATATAGCTGTAGTTCTTGTTGGTCTGGTTTGTTTTTTTTGGTTGGTTGGTTGGTTGGTTTTGTCTTTTTTGTTTGTTTGCTTTTTGTTTGTTTGTTTGTTTGTTTGTTTTTGTTTTTTTTTTTTGCTGGGGGGGGTAGTTTTCCCCATCCATAATAACTTTCTACACTGTGCAACTCACTGCGAGACCAATATTCCTCATGGCAGTTGGCTGTAGACTCACTAAATATTAGTCCTCACTACAATATGGTCTATAGCTAATTTCCAAGAAATATTGAATATCTCTTCTTCACATTTCCCAGTTCCACTCAGAGCAAAACCTCATTCATAACTCGCTCACTGACCCGTTTCTGCCCATTACATGCGCTCATGTGGGCAGTCTCCTCATAACAGTAGATCATGTCACCGCTGTGGTCACGCTGGGGACTAATGCGCTCATTTTCTTTCCCTGCATGGCCTTGCCCTTGTGTGTGCCTTTGTGATTCATGGCGGTGAGATGCCGCTGGCTCCTGCTGGGCACTGGCATTGGCCCCAGCAGGTTTACCTGCCTTGCTGTTATTCTCCCCCACCCCCAGGCCATTTTTTAGCTCCTGAATTAAATAACTTTAGGATTAGATTAGTCATGTTTGACTACTGTAACAAAAAACAGGCACTGCTGGTGAATAATAGTTATTTCATATATTTTAAGTTTAATTTCTGTTGAGACTGTCAGTAATTCAGAACATGGTGCCTACACTACCACTAATGCTTTTCTTTCTTGCAGTTGCTGTGGCAGTCACTTGGGCTGATCGAGTCATCCCCTCTGTTGCCTGGATCATTCCTCTCTCTGTTGCTGTCTCAATATTTGGTGCCCTCAACAGCAGCATGTTCACACTAGGTCGATTAAGCTATGCTGGAAGTCAGTCGGGACATTTACCTGTTTTAATATCCATGCTTAACGTCCACTCATGTACCCCAGCGCCAGCCATGATTTTTTCAACTACCATTGCATCCATTTTTATAATTCCCTCTGACCTTATTATGTTAACAAATTACTTTGGATTTTCTGCCTGGCTTATGATTGGATTGACTTGTGCAAGCCTGATCGTGCTTCGATATCGGGAACCTCATCTACATCGACCATACAAAGTAAATGGAAATAAGTCCTGAAATATTTTTTTTGAGTCATGGGTAACATGCAAAAGTTATGGAACAAGTGCAAGTCAAAAATGCATACTCACCGCAAAAATACAAATAATAATCCCAATCTTTAGAGCCTTATTCAAAAACTTTGCGTCATTGTAGAAGGAAAGGAAACAAACAGATGGTCTCTGCCCTGGAGAGCTTGCACTTCAAAACAAGGGATGGCCATGTGCAGAATGGGGGAGATGTGCAAATAATGTGAAACCAGGCTAGCCATTCCTGGCTAATTAAACCCTCAACTATTCTTATCTGTCTTGGCACAATCACAGACGTTAAGGATAGGATAAATTTAATCTCAGCCTAGCTAAAAGAAACATGGGTTAGAAGTACATGCCAAGGCTTCTTGTAGGCCCTCAATCCTGAGTTTCCTTTAGGAGCCCATAATATCATACGTGGACAGATGGCTTTCAGGGCCTGCCTATCTCTCCCACTTGACAATAGCTAGAGCCTGAACAAGTATTTTAGAAAAATTGCCTATCTTGTAGGCAATTTTAGGTCAGGCGAATGAGAAACAATATTCTAGCATGTCAAAGAACACGTTATTATTTCTGTGAATGAAGCATAAAATCACAGTTGGTCAGTTTATTTCCTAAAAAGCTTTATTTTTCTTTCTCTTGCAGGTGTTTCTACCAGTTCCATTTGTGATGGTGGCAATGTCTTTCTTCCTAGTTTTAGCTCCCATAGTCTGGTCTCCAAACCTGCAATATGTCTATGCTTTCCTGTTTATGCTGGGAAGTCTTATTGTTTATCTGCCTTTTATACATTTTAAATTGCATTTTGCATTTCTTGATAAAGTTACTTGCCACTTACAGCTCCTGTTGGAAGTCTGTCCTGCTGATGGATCTGCAGAGGGCAGATGTGAATAGTGGCAAATGTTTAATCCCAGTAGAACTAACAGCCAACAGAGCGTTTTGTTTAACTGAGATTGTAGAAGGTACAAGTTAGATGTTAGGTGTGTATGTATGTGTGTATATGTATATACATATATAGATGAATATACACCTATTGCATACATATATACATGTATATACACATACATGTGTGTATGTGTATGTAGATATGCACACATGTATATGCATATATATGTATAAGCAAGTGTATGTATAGACAGTTCAGTGAGTTGATTTGTATACATTTTTGTGTGTCTGTGCGCACATATATGCATTGACGTATATGTAGACTTATTTAATAGCTGCAAAGAATCGCAAACTGCTAAAATCTGTAAAATGCTCTGTCTTGCTCCTGAAGACACAATTAAAGTTGCATATATTCTTGCAACAATAGAAATAAGACCAAATAATGGCACAAATAAGTATCAATATTGTCACATAATGAATTAATAAATACTTAACAGTAATGATGAGTAATGATACTTAACAGCATCATTATGTAAATATACTTTTGGTCTCCAAACTAAATTGTCTGGATTATTTTTAGTTCATAGTAGCTTGTTTATTAGAGCTGGTTTTAAAGGCTTTATACTTCTGTTCACCTGCTACCTTTTTTTGTCTGAATTTATTTTTAATAAAAACCTTTGAAGAACATCATAAAATTGACTGAGACCTTTTTTTAAACCCAAGAAAACTGTGCATTTTAGCTATTTTACAACAATGCATAAAAATTCAGGGGGAAATCTTATGAAGCATCAAAGAAGGCAGTAAGAATTATTTATGCTCTTCATCACAGCAATAAAACTAAAGATATGTGGATTACTGTACTTAATTGTTTACATTTTAGCATGAATATTACCTTGTTCCTTGGTTTCTTTTTACTGTTATTGAGAAATAAAAGCTTTTTTTTAGGCTCTCGCCCTGTCCCTCTCCCCATTTTTATTTTCTTTATGAAAACAAGATAAATTCTTTTGTATTTTGATAATTGGGCCATATTAAGTTCACTGAGTAAACTTAAAAACAAAGAACTAGTACACAGTAAAAATTACATACTTAGGTGATTAATCTATTAATGTATGTTTTTATTTTTATAATTGCAAAAAAACTACACGTGAAAAGTCATTTTTCAAATCTGTCTCTTAAAGCTCAGCAATACAGCCAGTAGATGGCTCCAGACTAACATCTCTCTTACAGTGTTGTTCTGGGTTGCTGGAGGTTGTATTGGTGAGAGAAATAGTTTTAGAGAGCATTGTATTGTAACACAGTGGAATGAAAAAAAATCTTGCTAGAAGATTCAATCCTCTGATATATCATAGAATCATAGAATTATCTAGGTTGGAAAGGACCTTTGAGATCATTTAGTCCAACCATCAGCCTAACTCTGATGAAAAGCTACAACCCATCACGAAACCATGTCACTAAGCACTATGTCAACCTGCCTTTTAAATACCTCCAGAATGTAGAGGTCAGAATGATAAAGATTTTCTACATAGCTCCCCAAAGTATAGGTTACCCAACAATAATGCTGGGAACCAATGGGAGGTTCAAGAGGTTTTGATTTTGCCCTGAAACAATTCCCAAATGTAAACAAGTGCATGAAGAAAGTGGCTTTTTTTCACAACTGGTTATGTATGCAAAATGAAAATTCAAAGTAAAACTAGACCTTGTAAAATGGTGTAAGAAGAAATCTCCGTGCTGGTAATGAGTGAATGCAGCTGAGATGGAGACCGGATCCTGGTGAAAGCAAGGCAGGCATCAGGGATTAATTTCACTCAATAATGCTATTGGAAAAATATTTCTCTTGCTATTTAAATTTTAAAAGATCACAAGATTCAATAAAATGTTATAGGAGTAATATTTTAAGAAGAGAACTCTAGTGAATGTTAAAAGAAAGGAAGAATTCTAGTGTGACGAAACACCAACCAGGGATTTGTAAATGCAAGTGTGGTAATGCCACAGATTCTCAACTGATTTTGATCAAGTCACTTATTTAAAGCCATGTTTTAATAGGTAAATAAAAATGGAAGTAATAAAAAAAAAAGTGTATGAGAACATAATGCTGTGTTGTAGACCGCATGGTTAGAAAAAGCAGATACAGGGGGGATATTGCCCAATTGGATGTGTAATTCCTATGTAATTTCTTGTCAGCAGATGTATTTGAGCTTGTTTATACACTTGAATCCATAAGAATTTGGGTAGGTAGTGAATACATATATGAAGTATGGTTGGGCAATTGGAGTGTGTATCCCTTAATGATACAAACTTCGAATTTAGAGGCTTAACAGTTTCAACAAATTAGGGAATTCAAAAGTCCCAATGAAATGTAACATGAAATAAATTGCATCTATGTATCTTTGTGTAATACTGTCCTGGTTTCAGCCAAAATTACCAAAACCAGACTGACAGATGGCCCTTCCTCCCCCCAAGAGAAAAGGGAGGATAAGGAGATTTACAAATTTAGAATTAACTAAATTAACTCAATGAACTTTTGTGTATAGAGATAAATAAAAAATAGGGGACATATGAATAGATATTTATATATATTTGATGGATAAGAAGTGATAATAATCTAAGAAAGATGCAAATAGTATGGAATAAGGGGTGGATTGTCCTGGTTTGAGGTAAAACACAACCAATTTTCTGTTTTAGAGTTTTACTTTTTTAGCTGGGCTCTTCTAACTATCTAAAGTACGGAATGAACAGCAGATTGGTCAGAAACTGTTCACTCTCACAGTGATAAGACCTGATCACACCAAGGAATGGTGCAGAG
>VZTM01020642.1:167593-187403 GCA_013400555.1 Jacana jacana
CTTTCTTTCTTTCTTTCTTTCTTTCTTTCTTTCTTTCTTTCTTTCTTTCTTTCTTTCTTTCTTTCTTTCTTTCTTTCTTTCTTTCTTTCCTTCCTTTCTTTCTTTCTTATGAACTAAACTACTTTAATGAAGTATTAATACTAAAATTAAAACAAAAAACAAAAGGAAGAAAATAATAGAATAGATACAATATGTGACCACTCAATGGTTACACCAAATCAGCAAAGACATAACAGAACAGGTCAGGATGAAAATGTCCTGTGCAAACCTGTACCCTCTATGAAAGCACCTTATAATGGCCTTTGATTATCAGATCATAAACTGTCCTTCTGATACACCCATATCACATTGATTGGACAGAATGGATAGTGGCCAGATTATTCCCATTTCAACATGTGACCTTGCCTTTATTTATCACTCTCTGCTCAGATGCTATTCTTGATAGATTTAATTTCTTAAGTGCTCTTCTGTGAAGTTTCTCATCACAGAATCTGAGCATTTCATTACTGCCCACTAATTTATCTTTACTCTCATGAGCTGAATCAGTGGTATCATACTTGCTTGGCAGAAAGTGAATTATGCTGATGTGGGTGTTGCCCAATGAATGCTTTCTGTGACATTTCCTGAGATCCTTCAATTCAGGTCAAGTACCTCAGTGGAGAACCAATGACAGAGATTCAGGTCCAATTATGGATGCTTCTTTTTCTTAGGAAGTAGGGCAAAGAGATGAGGAATTGGTGAACATCCACCTGGTATGGATATTCAGCCACTAAATATTTCAGTTCTTCCATATCTTTTAGATAGAAACAAAGGAAGCATGCCAAAATTGTGGATGCCTAAGCTGAGGTACCTTGGACCTGATTTGTCAGAGTAATTAATAAGTTCAAAGTGCCTATAGACTCCTGGAATTAAGTTTCAAGAATAGTAAAAAAGGAAAGAAGGACAAATTATCGCAGTCACCTTGGTTTAGATGAACAGCAGGTGTCCTAGTACTCAAATTCTGACTGTGGGTAGCTGCAATTCCTTTAAACATACAGTCTATGAAATGTTAAATTACAACTCTAGGAGTTTAAAACTCCATGAAGCCAAGCCACAAGGATTTCAGGTGGGGTATAGAAAATGAGGAAAACATTTAATGACATTTTAAAAAATGTTGGTTTAAACGATTCCAGTATGATCTTGGAATTTTAGAGGGAAAGAGGAGTTTGAATTCTTCTCGGCAATATTAAAATTCGTTAAATCAGCAAACCTTCTGCAAGGGCCACCTTGTTCACTACATCAAATTCCATTTCTACAGCAAATGAGGGATTGGCTACCTCACATTTAGCACCTTCTTCAGCACAAAATGTTGACTTGTTCCCAGATCTGAATGAGATAGAGGTCCTCTGAAAAATAAGGCTCTCTTAAATGACCCACTGTTTGGAAAGGGATTCATACAGCTGAGCTGAATTAACTTTATAAAAGCAATCTCAGATATGGTATTGCCTAACTTCTGAATATGAGTCACTTGGTGTTCTCTTAATGCAGCCTTTCTTTTGCCTGAGTGTTTTACAATGCTAAATCACAAAGAACCAAATAAAATATTCAATTTATATAGATTTCTCATTGTTGCTGGATCATTCCAAATTTCCAAGCATTAAGCATAAAGGAACAGAAATTTAAATTTATAACTCATATTAGGTACTTTGGCCAAGAGCAATTCAATATTTTAATATTATAGCTTGTTTTCTGCGACACTAGTTGGTCTCAGCTGCTTTCCTACTTGAACATAACTTAGAAAATACTATATAGAAGCGTAACTGCTTTAGTACTAGATTGTATCAGACACTTATTCAAATTTTTAATGTATTTTTTTACCTTTGAATTCATAATTCTTTTAAGCTCACGTATATTTGCATGTTTCAGAAGTCTGACCTTGCAAGAAATAAACTTAAAATGTGGATACTTGTTTTTCAACACGGTACTGTCTTGGTTTGGCATGTAATGTCCCTAGCTGTTTTTCTAGGTTCCTAACACAACATGTGTTTGTCTGTTTGCATTACTTTTTTTTTTCTTTTTTGCCATTATCTCCATAAAAAGACAACAGGTGTAAAGGTACTGTTGAGGAGCTTGACTATTAATGTCGATTTTCAATAAATCTTACAACACAGAGGCAGTTTCAGTAGAGCAAAAATAAGTTAACATATATTTTAAAAGAATAAAATAACAATATTTAAAAAGAATAAAAGAGATGACCTACGTAATTATAGGCTTGTCAGTGTGATATAAATCCTTGGAAAAATAATGGAACAGCCAAAGCAAAACTGAATTACTAAAGAATTAAAAGACAGTAGCATAATTAATATGAGTTCATTTGTGTTTATGGGGAATAATCTCGTCAAACCAGTTTAACATTATATTTTCTGTAATTTTGGTTGATTAAAGGATAATAATGTTGGTGTATAATAGTTAAACTTCTCTACTTGAAATGAGACGAGGAAAGTCTTATGAAATACCTGGAAGATGACAAAATCAACATGACACACATTAAATTCTTCAGAAACTGAAAAATAATAGCTCAGTTTAATCTGTGAAAAGGAATCTGCAAAGCAGCCCCTCCAAGATCAGAGCTTGATTCTACCCACTTTCATGTGCCCGTCAGTGGTCTGTAAAAATGGAGCTATAGCTAAAGAATTTTATACATGACTAAAATGGAAAATAGCAAAAAAAAAATGTTTTATATATATACATATATGTGGATATATATATATATATAAATTAGGATGACTAACCTAAATTAGGATGACTAACTAAAAATTAGGATCACTAACCAAGTAATGGACAAGCAGGGGATCAGGCCTAGTCAGCATGGGTTTGTGAAAGGCAGATCCCGTCTGACAAACCTGATCTCTTTCTATGATAAGATGATCCAACTTTTGGATGAGGGGAAGACAGTGGATATTGCATACCTGGACTTTCAAAAAGCATTTGACACTGTCCCCCACAGAATTCTCATAGAAAAGCTGGCTGCTCATGGCCTGGATGTGCGTACGATCTGCTGGATCGAGCACTGGCTGGAAGGACAGTCCCAAAGAGTGGTGCTCAATGGAGTTAAATCCATCTGGTGGCCGGTCACAAGTGGTGTTCCTCAGGGCTCAGTACTGGGGCTATTCCTGTTTAATATCTTTATTGATGATGTCGATAGGGATACAGAGAGCACCATCAGTAAGTTTGCAGATGACACCAAGTTAGATGGGAGTGTTGATCTGCATGAGGGCAGGGAAGCTCTGCAGAGGGACTTGGATAGACTGGATCCATGGGCCAAAGGCCAAGTGCCAGGTCCTGCAGTTGGGCCACAACAACCCCATGCATCACTACAGGCTCAGGGAAGTGTGGCTGGAGAGCTGCCTGGCAGAAAAGGACCTGGGGGTGCTGGTTGACAAGTGGCTGAATATGAGCCAGCAGTGTGCCCAGGTGGCCAAGAAGGCCAATGGCATCCTGGCTTGCAAAAGAAACAGTGTGACCAGCAGAAGTAGGGAGGTGATTGTCCCCCTGTACTCAGTGCTGGTGAGGCCACACCTTGAGTGTTGTATCCAGTTCTGGGCACCTCAGCACAAGAGAGATATTGAGGTGCTGGAGGGAGTACAGAGGAGGGCAACGAGACAGGTGAAAGGTGTCGAGAATAAATCTTACGAGGAACGATTGAGGGAGCTGGGGCTGTTTAGTTTGAGGAAGGGGAAGCTGAGGGGAGACCTCATCACTCTCTACAACTGCTTGAAAGAGCATTGTAGAGAGGTTGGTGCTGGTCTCTTCTCGAGGGCAATTAGCGATAGAAGAAAAGGGAATGGCTTCAAGAGCGCAGAGCCAAACCAATCAGGATTCTGTGATCAGCTGGGCAGAAGCAAACTGTATGTTCTGCAAAAGTTATGGACATATGTGTAATAGCCAAGACCACTGCCCCCTTTCTGGTGGAAGCACACTGCTGGATCAGTTTTGTTGCTGGTGGCTATGACAAGTGGTCTGGAGTTGTCATAAAAGGTCAACTAACTGAGCTTCAGTGAGATCTTGCTTCTCTGTGTCTCACTGACTTCAACCACCTCTGACGAACTGGTTCCAGTTCTCTCTCCACAACAGGAGCAGTGGTCGTGATTTCCCCCTGAATCCTTTCAAAGAGCAGACACAAAATTGCCTATGAATGATAGCTGAAACGTGGATATTTTAACTTTGTGAAATGGAAATTGTTTGACTTGATGTAGAGCAAAATATTACTATCAGCTTTTTAATTTTGTAAATAAAAGTACAAGAAGATCCTGGAACTTCAACTTTCAGTTGAAGCAATACAGACAAAATTTGAAGTACATATATACATTATTTTCCTAGGCTATCCATGCTTTCAGACCTTGTTAAAAATAAAAATATATTTAGGAAACACAACACTAACTTATATTTCTCCTATTTCTTCTTAATCCCTTTTTGCAGCAACTAAGTGGCAGACTTTGACATACTTTTCAGCAGAAATTTCTGTCAAAGCCCTTCCTATCAATGTTTAAATGTTTCTCTTATGCAGCAAATTTTGACATCTCTATTTTTTTTTCTTTTTTTCAGAATTGTCTAATTGTTTCACTTTGTGGTCTTGAACTTATTCTAAGCCAAAAGCTACTGCATTGTTTTAAATTTACTTTCAAAAGCTGCCAAGGATAAACATGGCATCTGCCAAAATGTGTCAGTTGAGTTCGATCATATGTGTTCATGTGTTTCAGTCTTTGTTTAAAGATGCCTTTCTGATCTGCAGTGTATCCTTGTCGCAAAGAGTGGTTGAACTCGTTTGGCAGACCTGCTGTGGCAAGGGCATGTGAAATACTCAAAAAGTCACCCAAATGTGAAAGCATGCAAAACACTCAATTGTGGTCTTCAGCTCTTTCTCCAGCATAAGAAGTTTCTAAATTTTCTGTCAGAAACGGCATCTCCTCTGTGCCTTTCTTGTCATGCAAATTTACTGCCTCTTATCTTAAACTTCCTGGTTGGTAAGTTTTTGTTTCCACTAATATTTAAGCCTGGATAATTGTTCTAATGTTTAAAAAATGCATTGTTAAAAGTATTTCCCTTCTGAATTTGTCTCTTTTGATGTTCTTGATGTTTGGTTTGTTTTTAGCTCTTCCTTTGTTTGCTGCTATTGAATTTCTGTTAATTGCATAGACTTTATTAGCCTGACCAAGTCATTACAGAACTTTCCTTGTTCGCAAGGGGAAACCTTCACTAAAATTAGAGATGTTCTTCAGTTTATTTAATGAGATTGATTATGTGATTCTTTCTTCATTTTCTCTTAAGTAAGCTTGATCAGCATCCTTTGAGGACACAGCAGCTGGGCTTAATATCCGAGAGTCAGTCATACAAATAACTTAGAGTCCTTGTAGGGTGACACAGAGGAATCTTCACTTAAACTGCATAAGCTATATTCCAAGTCTGGCCACAGTGACACTCTAAGGAGTTATTTTTAGCTAGTTATTTGCTGAGACTTCTAATATCTGGTCCAAAGCAGGGTTCCTCAGGAGAGCCTGCAAACATGACTTGGATTTCTTATTTTTAATGGGTGCTACAGAAATTTGTATTTCAGTGTCTGAGCCCAGATTATTCAGCATGCCTTGTAACAGCAGCTGGTCTTCTCATTACCTTTCATTTTCCTCAGGTTTCTCAGACCCAAAGTATATCAGGGATAGCTTCACTGTATTTTTTTCCAGGTTAGGTAAATTATTTTAAAGAGCCTAAGGCCAAAAATTGATACATGAGTGACTCTACTGGGCATACAGTGTTGGAGGATGCATCTTGGTTCACAATTATATTTTGTGATTTACTGGGTTTTGATCTCCTTTGCATATACTGTGGTAGTTTTGTGTAATTCCTGTTTTTAGTTTTGAAATATAAAGATTAAATCAAATACCTTAATAAGTATAAGCTTATTTCATTGTTATATTTACATTTAACTTGGCAGATCCTATACATAGTTCATAATTACTTTGCCTGTGCAACAGAGTACATTGGGCTGTGGCAGCTGATCATGCTTGTATACTTCAGGAAAAACTCTGCTGCTTCTTGCTCCTTTTAGCAGCATCCAGATATTTTCCAGATGTGGGCTCTTTTTAGCTTTCTTTCTGTAATTGAGAGAATGACAATGTTTTAGTTGGAGGAAATATTAAATATTCTCTGGAGCTGAAACTCACTGACACATCTCCTGCCTAGTACTAACTTCAGCCTTGCAGCCTGTTAAAAAATGGCAAAATGGGAAGAATTAGTATTTAGGGCATTGTCACTATGACCATAATTCATCTTTGAGATTTTATATGCAAACAATATCAACATTCACCCCTAGAGACAAAGCTTTTCTGTAAGGCAAAAACCAAACCAAACCAAACCTCATCTACCCGAAAGTTCAGATGTTTTTTAATTGATTTGTCAGCCTCACAAATCCTCATTTCCTAAAATGCTTGATAACATGTGGTCCTTACTCCACTCTTCTAAATTAGACATGTAATTTGAGGGCTAAATTAAGGACTCATTTTGGTTATGCTCTTTGTTTTCAGAACTTACATACAGAACAATATTGGCCAGACATTTCAATATGTTAGACAGAATGATTCCTATGTGTTAGTGAGTGGCAGAGGCGTTATAAACCTGATATCAGGCTCATAGCCTTAACTGGTGGAGTTAGGTGAAGTGCATCCAGTCCTTGAGCATGTCACAGTATTTCTTCTGAAAATCTTGATGAAGTAATGCAGACCTGGGGATGGAGTTTTGGAAATGTATGTTGAGATCCCAGCATCATCTGAAGGTGTCTGAAAAAGTAAATGACCTGCCTCCTATGAGGAGCCTGCTACAATGGTGTCTGCATGGTTAATGGTGCAACTTGGCCACCTTCACCTGATCCACATAAACCAGCACATTCATGTAGATGGTATCAGCAGCAACCCTCAAAGACAA
This sequence comes from Jacana jacana, assembly GCA_013400555.1. Lineage (NCBI taxonomy): Eukaryota > Metazoa > Chordata > Aves > Charadriiformes > Jacanidae > Jacana > Jacana jacana. The sequence continues at coordinate 174,548 of VZTM01020642.1, forward strand.
GGTTAAGTCTCAGATCACAGTTCACTTTGTGTCTTCCCTAGTGGAATCATCTCCCTTCATCCATGGTTAACATAACAGTCTTCATTTAAATTCTGGAGGTCTTTCATCAGAGATATCCAACAACAGCAAGGTGAGGGTGGAAAGGAGAATCACTCATCCTTTTAAACATCACTGGAGATAGAGAAGTCTATCCCTCTCTGATCCCGTACTTGAAAGCTCAAGTACGTTGGAAAGCTCACTCATGTTAGTCTTGGAGACCTTTAGCTGTGCTTTCCAAGTGCCCTAGACAGTAATCCAGAAAAACATGTATATATCCTTAAAACCAATTAATTTATTTAATATAGGTGTAGCCACAGTGATGTGATCAGTGAGCAGCTGACTTTGAGCTGATTTGAACCATGTAAAAGGTGAGAAACTGGGAGACAGGCAGGAAAGCAGCATTTATCTTGTTTCAGTGCAGTATAAGAAATCTTCCTTAAATAAAAAGTTCTGATTTGAGTTTGCAAACCCGACTTTAAATTAAAGTAGGACTATATCTGAGGCTGGCTGGAGTGAAACCCCAGTGAAATCAATGGAAAGGCTCCTATTGACATAGGAGGGTTGTAGCACTTTATTGGTTTGACTCGTATATAGAATGGAAGGGGCTTGTTTGAACTTTATTCCACATAAATGCTAATGCATTTAAGAACAGCCTGCTTACATTTTAACTCCTTGAAGATTCTTTGAGGATGTTTTCTTAACTTTCTAAAACATTCTCATTGCATTTATTAAAGTACATAATTTGGAACATTTTCACATATTAAAAAAGAGAATTTGTCCCTTCATATGCTAGTAACCCAGATAACATTTTTTCAAATTAAGCTGTTGCAATAGTCTCTTTTGACACCAGAATTTGGATCTGGATCTTGAAGTTTTTCTGTTTTGTATTTCTTTTAGAATTTTCAGCTTACTTTGCTCTTACTGTACTTGCATGTAACACCTCTTGTTTTCAGTCCCTTTGTGCACTGAAGACGCTCAGAACTGCCACTGTATTTAGTACTGTACCACTGTTCTCGCACAACTTTGTGCAATCAGTAGCTGCTGTAGTCTGCTCTTCTGGATAAACAGTGGGAGTTTTCAAACCTTCTGCGTGTGTTCCCAAAACAAGGGGACTGCTTGACAGGCTGGCATTTTCAGAAGGACAAACTGAAAGCCTGTGACACAAATGCACCAACTTACACAACTAAAAAGCAGAAATGAACCCATTTTTCTTTTCCCCTGTGGCCTCTCTTACCATTTCAGCAGCCTTGGGTGAAAACAGAGCAGCAGCTTTAACTGAACTTTCCCTCAGGACTTGATGTCCTTTTAGTCCCTTAAGTGCCTGTTGCAGGTGCCTTGCAGTGCTCCTTTGCTGCAAGCCAGCAGGAAACCTGCTGCTGAGGAGGTGCCACTGCTACTGACATACAAGGAGCCTCTGCTGGAAAAGCTGGCTTCACTAGTTTTGTATCATTCACTCTCCATTTCTGCATACAGAGTGTTTTGGAGGAGAGGATGAAGCAGAAAGCTTTGGTGTGGCTCTGACTGCCCTGTGCTTGCTCCTAGGTCAGTCTCAAGGCTGCTGCCCTGGGAGTGCCTGGTGCTGGACCTCCCCCTTTATGGTCTCATCCTCCAGCCTGGACCCGCTTTTCTGCTCTGTTGTTTCTGTTCCAGAAACACTTGCTGCATGTTTGCAAAGGCTTTCCTAGCCCTTGTCCTCATCTGTGTCATCTGTGTCACCCTTTAAGATGTGATGCTGTCCTGCGGAAGGGGCCAGGCTTGATTTGTGTTGCCGGTAACTGATGCCTTCTACCAGAATGTGTTTGGAAGGGGTGGAGAAGGTAGAGAAAGGACCCCTTCCAGGGACTCTGGCCAAGATGACTGGCCTGTTAAATCTTCACATTACTGGCTCATTGTCTTGGCAAGAAATAAAACAGGCAGTTGCTCTTTGCTCTTTCAATGGGTGCAGAAGATAGAGAAGCATTTCCCCCTATTTAATTGAATCCTCGGCTGCCAAGGTATGCCAGCATGAGCTTCCACACTGTCTCACCTCTGTGGCAGATAACACAATTAGAGTAAAGCTTAAACTAGTGAAAATTATGCTGAGGGCCATTTCCCTCCCCATTACTTGAGAAACAGCACAATTTATCATTTAGATGCATCATTTTGCAATAGCTTTCCTCTGGTTTGAAGAAGTATGAAAGCATAACATGTCAGTAAAGTTGTTCTTCTGGCAAATGCCACTTATTATGCACTTGCAGAGCTATTCACTTTTATCTGAATGAAGTCCCAGAGTACAAGGTCACAACAAAATAACATCGTATGTTTTTACTTTTATTTTAGAATTATTTTGTCTTGTTCTGATCCGCACCACTTTTGTGTTTCCCATACATATCTGGCACATGAACCACCTGGTAAACAGCTAATTTTAAGCAACGGTTGCAATGTAGTTCATAAAAGAATGTTGAATTTTCTACTACTTTTTTTCACACCATGAACCTAATTTTAAAGGTCATCATAATCAAATCAGGTAACAAAATATACTGTGTTCAGTCAAAATATTAATATGATTACTTTTTTTATCTTGAATTTTTAATAACTTCAGAAATTAGTGTGGAAAAATAAACCAAGAAAGGAGCAGAGAAAATTTAGACAGTAAGAAAGCAGAACTTATTTACTGCATTAGTGACAATGAACCAGAACAAGGGGGGTTTTTTTTTTGCACTCACACTTGAATTATGCTAGAAATACTTTGCTAGTCACTTCTTCACTGCAATGGGAATTACAGTAAAAGCAACAAGAAGGCAGAAAAATAAATTTAATATTGTGAATAAGACAGAATAAAACTGATTGTGAAGTCTGATTACTGGAAATAAACCTGATATATTACTATCTCTTTTCTCAAGTATTGAGATGAGACAGCTATTTTTAAATCATGAGTCCATGAACATTATTAAATGCAATATAAACTCTTGAGAAAGAGCTGCCAGAAAAATATTCTAATATTTAAAACACCTGAGACCTCTTTACTCTTGTTTCATCTCTCCTCTTCGGTGTCTTCCATGCTTGTAACGCACTGAATTGGCCAACAAAGGGGATCAAGATCCCTTGGTCTGTCTAAATCACATTGTATGAGTCAGGCTGATCAAATGTGGTGGTGAAGTGCTAAAGATACACTTTCTTTTAGGAGCTCTCTCTTCTTTTTGAAGATGAAAAGACACAAATGCTCTTACATGAATATTTTTAAAAGATATGAAGTCTTAGGAATGAATCATTGTCAATTCAAACACATTTGTACTCAAGTTGTGTAAGCTGTATAAATAATATGGAATTCCACTGGGATTTTTCATTGCTGCTTCTACCATCCTATACAGCTCAGGGATTTGTCTTTTTAAAGCCAGAATCTACAACTACAGACATCTAATTGAGCTGAATGCTCATTAAGATATTCAGATAGCTTTGTTACACCATTAACTCAGAGCAGCAATTATACCCAATGTAAAAACTGTAAAGTCATTCCATCATGGACTCACAACATTGATTGGGAGAACCTTATGCAGTCCAATCAAGCCCAATCTGCTGCTCAAGGAGCATCACCAACACTAGGCCAGATCTGCTGTGCCTGTCTAGCCAAATCTTGAAAATTTCCAAGGATGGAGATTTCACAGCCTTTTGGGGTAAACTGTACTACTTTCCTAGTGAAAAAGTTTTTCCTCAGTCTCGCTGCAATGTGTGGCCCCTTGTGTTATTGTTTGCCTCTACAAAGGAAATGTTGGCTTTGTCACCTTTGCAACACCTCTTCAAGCAGCTGCGGGTTGCTCTTGCAGTATCTCCTCTTTGCCCAGCTCATGCAGCCCCTTCTCATGGGGCTTTTGGCCCCTTGACAGCCCTCCCTTGCCTTGCTGCTTGCTCAGCCCTGTTAAATTGGGGAGTTCCAAACTGGACCCCAGCACTGAGACGACAGGCAAGCAGCTTTCTGTGGTCTTCATAAAGGAATTCAGTATGCAGTTTGCCTTGGAGACAAGAATAATAAAATGATGCACTCTAAAAAAATTATCCTTATTTTGAAATGATGGAAAATGAGCAGGCTTCAGAAAGTGATCTTGGAGTTAAAGCATGTTCTTTTGATGAAAATATCATCTCCAATCCCAGTAGCAGCAGCACTATGTCCATTTGTAGATTAAAAACGGTATGTGCAGTTTCAGAAGGACATACTAAAAGCAGGAAAGATACAAGGGTTACAAGGGTAAACAAGGACTGACTCCTGACTCACAGATACTAAGTAATTTAGAATTCATCAGCCTGGAAAAGAGACGATTGAGTGTAAATGCAAAAAGAGGCTTTTAAAATTGTGAATGGTGTAGGCAAAGTAGATAGGGAACATTTTTTCCCTCTGTATTTTTCAAGACAGTACCTATTAGATGTCAAATTATATTATCAGTTGGCAGCAAAAGCAAAAAATAAGGGTGTTTTTCACAGAATGAATAGTAATCTGTGAAGTTCCTTACCACTAGAATTTGTGAAAGCTGGAATATTACCAGGATTCAAGAAAATAACTGGAAAAATTAACAAAGAAATGTCCATTGTGATTAGAAGTAGTATCTATATCTTAGTAAGTGCTAATGCTACAGAATCTAAGAAGGTACCCCAGAAAAATATTCCCAACATGCTTGCTCTCCTTTTTATATTTTTCATTAGGCATTGGAGCTAGAATATCCTGAGACGATCCAGTACAGATGTTTGATATATATGTTTTGTGTTCTTATGAAAGTAATATTTACAATAATATTATTTTTTCCTCCTGAACTTAATTAATTCCAAAAGACTATGATACATGGTTTTCTAAGTCCTCCACAGAAAGAGCACTTTTGTCCTGTGAACGCCAATCCATCTCATAAGTCCAGTGGTGTGAATGGGAAGATGTGAGCTGACTTTATAATAAAGTCCAGTGGGGATATGCTAAGTAAGAAACAGGCAATTTGGAAGAGGAATACACTACATTGTCAAATTTTTTTCATATCTTAATCCTCCAAAAGCTTCTCCTGCAGGGAAGTGAAAAGAAAGTAAAAATAAGCAAGGTCTTTAGCCTTTTTAGCCCTTTTGCTGTATTGTGAGTATTTGAGTATTGTTGTTCCCAATCAACAGTTTTCTCTTCCATGTACAGACTTTTAGCTTATGAGGTCTTTTAACTTAGAGGAAGGGCTTCAGAATAGTTGGTGACAGTTTTTTGGGGGCTGAAAATGACTTTTTGGGGAAACTGTGTTTCTGATACTGAAAATGACAGTGTTCTTCCTAAGGTCAGTCCATACTTCAGTTTTTACATTGGCTATAGTCCCCTTCCGTACTATGAAGGTGATTTCTTTTGGCTATCAATACAATGACAAGACAGTTTTCCTTTGCTTTTCAGTGAAAACTTCTAAATAAAGGTAGCAGAGTCATTTTAAAAAGGAATTTGAAGATATTATGTGCTTTCAATTAACTTAAGCATATGAAGCCATGCTCCTAGAGCACACTAATCAAAAGCTGAATCAGGATTTAGAGTCCCACAGCTTTTGCCTTTCCATAGTCGCAATCAAAAGGCATCAACGTTCTTGAGGAACTTTTTCTTTGATGTCAAATAAGCTTGTATACAAACTAATTGCAGCGTGTGCTTAATCCCTGCAGCAACTGTAGTTTCTGTTTTGTGTGAGGATGTTCATGGCTCTTGCCCCTCATGGATATAGTTTTCCTGCAGGTAATTTAGCCTTTTTGCTAACGTGAGCAACTAAATTAAATGTATTCAACTTGCAAGACAGCCAGAAACTACTATAAATTTGTGCCTTCCCTGTGCTGGCACTGATCATCAGGCATGTCTGACCAGATTGAGTCAAGAGGGCCTGCTGGTGTTTCTGTCCCTCCCTTGACAGATTGTAATTATAGACATCTCTTAGGACCTCAAGGGTTTTTAGTATGGATGGGTCAGTTCTACAGCTTTTACTCTCTTATAATTTAGGGCCTCTGGAGCATAAATCTTAGGTATAATGGTTGAAGGAGCTGGGACTGTTTAGATTGAGGAAAAGGAGGCTGAGGGGAGACCTCATTGCTCTCTACAACTACTTGAAAGGACATTGGAGAGAGGTTGGTTCTGGTCTCTTCTCAGAGGTAATTAGTGATAGAATGAGGGGGAATGGCTGCAAGCTGTAGCAGGGTAGGTTTAGGCTGGACATTAGGAAATCATTCTTCACAGAAAGAGTGGTCAGTCAGTGGAATCAGCTGCCCATGGAGGTGTTTTAGTTGCCATCCCTGAATGTTTTTAAGAGTTGATTAGATGTGATGTTGAGGGCTATGGTGTAGGGGAGAACTTTGCAGAATAGGGCTGATGGTTGGACTCTATGATCCCAAGGGTCTCTTCCAACATGAATGATTCTATGATTCCATGATTCTATGATCAGGTAGCAGTCTGTTTCCAAGTCATGCCTTCCCCACCAAATATGCTGGCACTTGTACTTACTGTGCAGCAGTGATAGAATTTAAGGAAACAAATAGGTCACAACTTATCCATAATTACTTCAAGAACAGACATTTTGTTCTAAAAATGCCATCTTATAACTGCTGTTTAAAAAGAAAAAGAAAATCCCAGAGGAAAAAGGGCATTACTGAGCTTTGCATTTCAGCTGTGCAAAGCCGAGTCTGTCATATAGATCTGTAGTGTACTGACATTATTATATTGCTGTTAATGGTTAAATATTGTTCACATCTATAAATTCAGTATCACTTTTTAAAACTCTCCTCTAATAGTTTGGATTGGAAAGAAGAAAGAACGGCTTTTTGCACCTCTCTGGCAAAGGCTATAAATCACTTTCTATTTGGGAACAAATAGGTAATCTCCTATCTAATCTCTGACCTTAATAAGGAGACAGAACCACCAAAAACAATTTTTCTCTTTATAAAACTGTGAATATATAACTAGTTATAGACAACCTGGTGATTCTTGATAGGAGTATCTGAAGAGAGGCAGAATTCTCAGAGGCAATGGATTTCTGTTACTAGGCACATGAGGAAACTGCTTTGAATGTTTTCAGAGATAAACTAATAGGATGTGGAATTGGTTTATTTGGGGACCTGGGAATTTCCTACCAATCATGGACTTCCTATGAAGGAAACATATTTCTCTACTATACACTTGGCAAAATCGTGATCAGGTTTTGCAGTGCAAATCCATACTGCAATTCTATCTAAGATGTCCCCTTCAGAGAAGAAGTGGAAGTGATATTTTCCAAACTTCGGCATAGATTAAGGGACTTGAGGTTCATACTCAGTGCAGAGCCCTGGGTTCAAAGTAAGCACAAAGACTCTTAGTATGCCACACCCTCTGCACCCCTCTGAAACATGCATAAGTAAACTATGTTGCACAGTACCAGCTATGACAAAGGAGGACATAAAACAACTGTATTCTTGGTAAAGCTGTTGTATTCATGCAAAAAAAACTTTGAGTCCTGGGTTCACTTTCTAGTCTAATCCCATATTATTATCCTGTATTATCCCATAATTATAACTAATAAATACAATATAATCCATAATAACTAACCCTTATCATTATCCCATATATCATATCCCATGTTGAAAGTGAAAAGCTGCAGTAAAACAAGCCAGATAATGCATAAGTCTGATTTGATTTTATTTTTTATCTAAAAATTCCTGATTCTCTTTTGATTTCTGTATTGGTGGCAAATTCCAAAGGTCTGAGGCTTGCATATGACACCTTTGGTATTCTTTACTTAACAAAAAAATCCCACAATAAAAAAGATTTGCAACTCAACTCAGTGATGCACTGTGGAACCTGTTCAGAAGCAACTTCAAGTAGAGATTCATTAAGTTTGATTAATCATTTACTTGTGTCACTTCAATTTAAGAAGGGTTCATTTACATTTACAGCAAGTTTAAGCCAGAGGAAAAGCTGGCCAGTGTGGGCCATTAAAGACCATGTTGCTCAAAGCAATTTCAACTTTGAAGTGGGCTTTCTACCCAGAGCCAGTTTACGGTCATGTAGTGGTGCAGGCAATAGGGAAGTTCTGCCCCATGGTGATGGTGTTAGTGAACTTGTCCTTCACCTCTGTGGGTGGCACCTTCCAGGGCAAGAGGAGTTTTCGGGGAGTGGTAGATGGCAACCATAAAGTGGCAAAGCATGGAGATGGGCTGGACTCGCAGAGCTCCAGAGGGGAAAAGGTCTGTATGTCTCTCCTCACTAATATTTGTTACCTTCTCCACTGAGAGGGTGTCTTCTCTCAGCCCTTGGCATCATGCAGTTCAAATCCCCACTGCAAGGTGAGGGCAGGGCTGGGAGCTGCCCTTCATCCTCTCCCAAACCAGCCCCTACACCCAGGGTGGGCAATAGCTGAGGTTGTGCAGGCAGCAGAGACCCTGCCCTCCTAAGGCTTTTGAATTTGCTCAGCAGCCACCTACTCCTTCTACCTCTGTTAGCAATTATAAAGACTTTGTACTCTGAAATTGTCTATTTCATACCTAAGTGGTTCTAATCTTTTTTGCAAGAATAACTGTAATTGCAATGCTTTTCGTGGATTCATCTACAGTATCATTATCCAGAGCAAAAGACTGGATTCAGCAAACATCAGTGTTAAAAAAGATGGTGGGTTTGGAGTGGAATTCATGTGAAAACATGAATATGATTGAAGCCGCAGATTATTTAATTTTCTTTTCATGAGTTTGGCCAGATTCTTATTTCACTTGTGATGATGCTGACTTTAAAAATCTCTTGCTTATGACTCATGCAAGTTTTCCCAGAAGACTGACACTTAGGAAAAATAGATACTTTTGGTTTGGTAGAATTATAACAGGAAGAGTAAAAGATTTGGTTAATTCAGCTTCAAAATGAAATTAATGAAAGGGAATTATACCAATTGCTTTGCACACAGGAAATCAAAGCTATTGTATTTATAACATCACATCAATCCAATCCCAAGAATTTGCTTATGAACAAATTCACATTATTTAAACGTTTTTCAAGTAATACGGGCTAAATCTTTACCACTATAAAGTTGAAAGATGATAAAGCTGTGGTCATAATTTAAAAACCGAACACGTGTTTGCAGTTCATAACAGCTAAATATATTTTTTTCATCACAGATCTAACTTCCTCTTTCTTTTTTGGTCAGACAAGCTGTCAGGGCTTCCCTCCCATTGAGTCACAAGGAAAGGACCCCCTCACTTTCTTAACTCCTTCTCAGGGAGGACTCTGGGTGCAGCTGTATCCAATCCTAGGCCCAGATTTGGTCAACAGTTCATATCTAAAGAACTATATATACACAATCAATCCTTTATATCACTTAACTAAGAGTTTAGCATGCTATTAGTTACTTACCCAGAATCTGTTGTGTCTAGGACCTTCCTTGAGGAGTAGAATCTTAAGTGTGTGTCCCAATTCAAGGGGAGACCCTGGCATGCAGCCCACTGCTGTGCAGGAGACCTAAAAGGGCTCTTGGGTTGTCCACTGTTTATAGAGTAAGATAACTGCCCTATAGTCATGGGAACAAAATATCTAGGTCTCCACTCCAAACTGTGTTTCATCCATGTTGCCAGCTATCCCCCAAAGACCAGGCACAACTCATCACAGCTCCCATTGATGGTTATGGCTTAAGCAGGAGCTGGGGAAGGAGCGGGGAGAGCACACTGCCACACCAATATCTTAGACAAATCCCCAGTCTTTGGTCTTTATTTCAAGTCTTATACTGTAGCACAAAGAAATCCCATATGTTCTGTGAAGGTACTTGCCCATGTGTTACAGATGCTAGCCTGCCATGCCTAGAAAGCTCCTGACTTGCTCTTGTCTGAGATGGCTCTCCAAAAGAAATGGTTGTTCTCTGAGACAAAAAGCTGTCCTTGTTAATTGTGACAGTGTAGGTTGCCCTTAGCATTTAAAGGCATTGTTATAATGTTTTAGATATCTCATGAAGGCTCACATTATCCAGATCAATGCTGAGATACACAAACCAGCCAGAAATAACTGTAATTAGAAACAGGATTAAGTAGTAGAGAGTGAAAGTACTCTTCTCAACATATCAACTTCTTTAATCCTCTGATTAAATTTTGTTTGCGTGGTTAGCAAGACTGACAGTGTTCTTTCAGCTAGTATCCATTTTCTCAATATGTAGTGAATCTACTTAAATCTTTCTGTCATTTGATGTGAAACCAGAACACTTAAGTCCCCATCCTCTATCCCAGTGTTGTCACTGTGCTCTTAAATTGATGTTATGGTCCTTTGAAACGGTGGATATATTTCACTGTAAAATAATGTGACTAAACATGAATAGTTTGACCAGCTCTAAGGTACAGCTAAGTTGACTAGAGCTTGTACATAACAGAAACTAACTCTGGGGATTGCCCAAACTGATATAAGACCATATACTTTAATTTTAATTTTTTTATCACCTTAGATGAAAAAACAATGGAGGATATTTAGAATCCTTATCTGGATGCACATGTAGAAGCTTGTATGCATCCTACTATTCAGTTTGTTCAGTGTTTCTTCTGACTAATGTGGCCTTTTCAGTATTCTTTTGGAAAAAGTGAAAAGAATGGAAGTTCATATTTTATTGCTTTAGCTTGAATTCCCATGTTTGAAAAGATTGATAACACAAGGCAAACAGCCAGTGCTACACTGCAATATAGAGTGGCCTTTTACTTTGCCAAAATGCTGATTAAATGAGTTCTGACCTATACATCAATGCCCTTTCACATACACAAAAAAATGGAAATAGAGATAATTAACTTCAATGAAGTGTGACTTAAATGAGGAACCAGATTTTTATAGGTTCCTAAGTGAAATATTCTTTTCTTCCTAATATCCCTGTGGCTGCTTCTGTGTATTGTGCTGTACACCTAAAGGTTCAGGCTAGAGGTTTGATTTAGAGAGATGCTTCTTTCAGAGGCAAAGCAGGTAACTTTGTAAATATGTTACTCAGTAGCTCCATATTTATATTTAAAACAAAGGTGCTTCAGATCAAAAAGGTTAACCTTATTTACATCATTAGCCTGTAAGTGCTACAGAAGACACCATGGCTAATTCCTTACAAAATTAAGAGATTCGAATTTCACTCCAGACTTCAATTGACAAATCATCCTTTTTTATTCTGTTAAGAAAAGCAGAAATCTGCACCTGAACCCCCCCAAATTTGTTTTGGAGCCATTACAAGTTGAAGATGAATTTTGTGGCATGGGTTCAACATCCAATATTTATGTTAGGCTGATGAAAGCAGCAGCTGTGAACAATCAAATCTGAAAAATAAATATCTGGTTTCTCTGTTGTGTTGTTGGAGAAGAAGCAGTTTAGTGTAGTCACTTTCGCAGATGGCCTTTTGTCAACACATTTTAAATAAGATGGTTGTGGGGAATTAATTAGTCAATCAGCTCATAGTGTTGGCTCCTGCAGGAAAAAAGGTACCCACTGAAAAGCATATTCCTAGAAATCAATATTTGTCAATATTTTGGGTCTGTTGGAAAAGGTAGAAAAAAATCCTGAATTTAACTGAGATTTTTGATCATCAAAGAGATAGAGGAGATTAGGACTATACAAACATCTTAAACAAACCAAAAGTAACTGAGCTACCAAAGATGAAAGAGAAGTAAATGTATCAAGGCAGACACAGATCAATGTTTTGTTCTGGTCTGTTTTGACTTCCCTATACAATCTGGGCAACTTGGAGAGTTTTTTCCTGGATCTCCATAACACACATTTTACAGAAACAAAATTCAGATTGTGATGATTTTAGAATCCATGCTGAGAATTGTGATTTGTAAATATTATGTTTATGTTTATTAGTTACAACTCCATGCAGTTTCTCAGTAAAGCTTAAAAAAAATATTTTGTAACACACAATGTTATCCCAGTGACTGCATGTGAAGACGTTTGTAGAGTACCTACAGGTTATTGTAGCTGAAGGAGTATTTCACTTGATGCCACCAGTTCTTTATTCTTTATGGTCCTAGTTGCTGCCAGCCAACTTTATTGAAGCTGAACAAGATTTAATTATGGTAGACGTTTTGTCTGTAACCTATTGGCCCTCCTTGCATACCAGTATGCACAGGTATGACTTAACACACATGTGAAAGAAGTGCCTCATGCACACCAGGTGATGTAATACATTTCCCTTTATAGAAAAATATCTCCCTTCTCCTGGTGCATGGATTCAAAACCCAGATGGGACAAAGCAATTTTAGCTCTGCCACCACAACTCGCACTGCTCCGTGCACCATCACTCTCTATTGCTGAAGGTGACTTTCCTAAGGCTTACTTAATTGAACACTGCTGCAGCGTTGAAACCCAAGTCAAAATTCTACTCCTTTTGCCTTCTTAGAGTTTTATTTTGTTTAAAGAGGAGCTGATGGTACTACTATTGCAAATCTGAGGCCTTCTAAACAACCTTCAGAATATTCAACTGTGAAAGTCCCTTGACACCTTTCCTGATTTACCTGAAAAAAGTCTGAGTTGTGCTGGATATCTCCAAGTATCCAAAAGTACTATGGGAAAATAATCTGGATTTACCTCCCCCAAGGAAAGTAGCCTTCTCTGTTTTACTTATTCAAAGTGAGCTCTAAGCTCACCAAGCAGGATCAACCTTAAATAGATTTTTGGAGGAAGAATCTGGTCTGAACCCAACAACATTTCATGGTCAAGTTATTAAGACATACAGTTTGATCAACATCTGCTGCTGCAGATGCTGATGCTAAAAGTGGAAGTTTATTACTGTTGCCTGGGAGTTTTGTTTGGCTCATCTTTAGTCCAACAGCTGAATTTTATTCAGTCCCTATAGGCTGTGACATGTATCACATAGCTTCATCTTTCAAA
>VZTM01020642.1:187435-206246 GCA_013400555.1 Jacana jacana
AGTAAAGTTTGAAAATCATGAAATCAAGCAACTTTTCTAAACATAGTGACATTTTCAACCAGTCAATATTGCATTAAATAGCCTCTTAGCAAATATGAAATATTAGCAGGTATCATGAGTTTAAATAAGCACAAACTGTAAAGTCAGAAAAAAAAAATCTGTGTTCATCTAATTCTACTTGGGTAACAGGAATGACAGTTTGGACAATTATCTGGAATACAAAGTGTGAATTACTGTTGAAATTAGGGAAATCATAGAATCAGTTTGGTTGGAAGAGACCCTTGGGATCATCCAGTCCAACCATCAGCCCTACTCTACAGAGTTCTCCCCACACCATATCCCTNACAGTCCCAACTCTTTCAATCTTTCCTCATGCTTACATTGCTGTTATAAAAACTGTTCCTCAAAAATCCATCTGCCATTGCATTTTCAAGTCAGGTTTTAAGAAATTCTTTTATGTTTCATTTCTATATAATGAGCAAAGATGGTGACAGAAACAGTTTAGACAATGATCAAGCCTGTTAGATACTTTCTGCACTAAGCTGAACTATGGAACAGGTCAAAATCACCAGAGAATGAACAATACATCCAGCAGAAGTGGCACATCTGGCTCAAAGATGCACAAGATTTTACAAGGTTGGGATTTTTTTGATGATATAAGACAAAATGAAATGCCTAAGTTAAAAGGAAATTACAACTAAAGAAGAAAAAACTTCTTTTAAAAAACGATATAGATGTAGCAGCAGAAATCTGTGGAAAGGGATAAAAACTAGATCAGAGACAGAAGGAAATTCTTGAAATGAACAAATATGTAGGTCCAGAAATAGGTTGCTGCATGAGAGAAAATGTGTTTGCAGGTAAAGAGATACTTTAGGGTTCTTAAGAGGACACTGTTGCATGGATGAAGTAAGGTTATATCAGCATCGTTAACTTTTTGAGCCAAATTTGAAATGTCATTAAACTTCTAAGATTAGTTAAAAAAGATTTACTGTCTATGAAGCAGAAAATCAGTTAAGACAGAAACAAAGTGTAGAATCAAAATACACTTTTATCAGGACCGCTAATTTCCCTAAATCTAGACTGGTATGTTCCTAAACAAATGCAATTTGAGTTTAACTAATTTTAAACTCTTATTCAAGTCTCATACTATAGCATAACAATTCCTCTTGTTTATGAGGACTTTAATGTTGCATCCAGCTGCTCTACTAATGTAGCCAGTATGCAGTACTGGCTAGTTATTAGCATTCTTTTTTTTTGTAATTTATGAGTTAGTGGAGATGACTGAAATACCTTGCCCAACCATTCAAATAATTAATAAACTTTGGCACCTACTTGAGATAAGGACCTAGTATTTTCCGTCACTTTACTGAAATTTATTTTGCTGTGTATAAGTCAAGCTTCCCTCACTAACGGATCCTGATAGGATTTTTGTTTGTTTGTTTGTTGGTTTTTTTTTTCTCTTTTAATTCTGCAACCATTGAGTGACTCAAATCAAGATTTGAGTCTTGATTTGTGATCTCACTTCCAAGATTCACCAGGTCATATGTACCCACCATATGCAACTCCATATGCAACTGTGTATGGGTGGTATTCATTTCGCCTAAATTTACATGGCAAATATGACTGAGCCATTATGAGAGATATTGGTAGGCTCTTTCTGTAATGTTCTTGAGGAATAAGCACCTCCAAAAAACCAGGGACTAAGATCTGTGGCAAAAATCAAGTTCTGTCTAGGAAAAGTACTAGATATTTGGCTTAGACCAGACACCTGCCTTGCTGTTTATATTTGACTGTAAGTGTTTGATGCGGAGAAGGCACATGTTGACAACCATTTAGGGAATGGCCAAAGCTGTGTCTCAATTATATGACTCTAAGCAGTAAGCCTCCAGTAAGTTGTACCTATGCCAGTGTCACACAAGATTCAAGTGTCCTCTTAATCTCACTATTCACACCCTGTCACAGAAAGTTTTAGCTCTGGGGCTATGACTCAAAGTACCTGGAAATGGCTTGCATCAACAGAGAAGTACCACAGTATTGAATATTAACCAACTTTATTGGGCCCCTTGCTCCTCCAGGGCTTTATCCCATGGAACTCTGCTAAGCAGATCCCTGAAGAAGCCAAAGTTTGCTCTCCTGAATTCCAGGGTAGTGAGCTTACCGTGCGCTCTTCTCACTATCCTAAGGGTATTGAACTCCACCACCTCAACACGGGTTAATAAATATGCAATGAAAATATGCCTTGGTATGTTGTCTGTCAGCTTTCTTTTCCTGATACAAGTGCTCCAGAATCTGGCAAGAGATTTTGCATTTTAGGTACTTTGCTTCATCTGATTTATAATTATCATCTCCATCTCTGGAAAAGCCAGCAATATTTCTATTCCCCATGTTATTAATGAACACAGAGGAGAATTTCTATTTATTATTTTTGACTAATGCTATTTTACAGCTTTCAAGTATCCTTTACATCCTATCATTTTGGTGCATGAAAAACCTGGGTTTTTTGCATTACCAAGTTTGTCTCCCATCTAGTCAGGCATTCATGACTGAAAAGAATGCCACATCACTTGATAAACAGGAGATAATGAAGTGTAATCAGCTTTTGCAATAAATGGCAAATATCCCAATGACTGGCAGGGTTTGTATTTAATACTGCTATATTTTTTTCATGAGCTGTTTGCAAAAGAATCATGCAGCTTTTGTTTCTAATCCGGCTCTGTGTGAAGCATTCTTGCAGTCCAAATTCAGCCCTTTGGGCACCACTGCTCTCAGTCTCAGATGTCCTCTTCAGGATTTTAACTTCAGGTATTCCGTCATAAAAAAATCTCTTCACATCCACTCTTATGCAGCTTTGTATATCTCCTTTTGTCCTGAAACTTGATTTGATCTTTGCCATTCAAAGGCTCTTTTTGCCAGGTATTGACTTGTTCTTTCAAGAGTATTAAAAAAGCCAGAACATTTGGCTTTATATAGGAAAGGAAACTATAAGAAAGATCATGGGATTTTTCAGTCTTTCTGGAAGAAATTGCAAATTTTCCTCACCTATGTTTGATCTCCAATAAACATCCTTTTATTGATTTAAGTAAGATTATCTCTGTCTGCAGTCAGTGCTGTCAGAAGAGGTTGCTCCCATGGTGATGGCCCCGGAAACGGTATGCCAGGCACAAAGTCTGTAGCTGTGTATCTCATCAGGGTATGTGGAAAGAACTTTGTCACAAGTACACCAAATCCCGCAAATCTCTATAGCTCTACTGACAGCAACTCCAGCTTATCGGTTGTTGGCATGTTCACTGGCTGGCAGCGTTTTCCAGTGGTTTACCAGCCTCTTTGTTGCTATGAAGTCCACCACTGTTGCCCTCATACTTTTGTTGCCTGTAGAGCGACCAGGAATTAAGTGCTGTGTCAGAGAAGTACTGCTGTGGTCAGGGTGGCAAATACAGAGTCCTAGCCCCCTTCAAATGGAGACTGCTATGTCCCACTTTTCTCTCTGTTTTCTCTGTTATGGACTCCTTCATTTGGCTTTATGCTAAGCTTTCTCCCCTGTATGCTATATCAGTTGTATCCAAGGGACACTCCTCCCATTCCAAATCTCCAATAGGGGAGCTACAATTCACTTCAATCCTCTTTCTGGGTGGATGGAAACCTCCTTAGAGAAGAGCTGTCCCTACCCTTTCTGGCTTCTCTGCAGGCATGCTCATCAAGTCACACAGCCCACATCCTTCTCATTCCTGTGACATGACTTGCAGCAATATGGAGTATTCATTACTAACAGTGCAGGGTCCTGTCCACCAAGTTCATCTGGGTGGCTACTGTGGGGAGAGACCAGAAGACTGGACCTGAAGTTTTGAGACAGCCATGGACAGCAAGACAATTGCATTATGTAGCAGCAAAGGACTGCAGTTTAAACCATTCTAGCTGTTATAACTTGGTCAAGTTTGGGCAACTTTGGTCACAATATACTAGATGTGTAGTAAAGCAGATGTGGAAACTATTAATAAAAATTGAAATGTATACACTATTCCAAAAGATTTGTCGCACAGAACAGTTATAAAGGAAAAAAAAAAATAGTTGCACTACCAGTTATCTCTGAAAAACAGTACAAAAAAATACTCTAAAATGTGGGTTTTTTTTTCAAAATTTTAAGACCATTATGGCACGTGTAGTCTTGTTGTATTCAGTTAGCAAGGCAATGCTACTTGCTTAATTAACTGGCTTAAGTTAAAGCCATTGAGGACAGTGATTCTCTGTTGTCTCTCATTTCCCAAATAATTCCACAGCTCTAAAAAATTCACATCATGTATTAATTTCTTCTGAACAATGAATAAAAAAGAATTATAATTGGCAGTAACATTATGGTCCCATGATATCAGTTTTTATATAAATTTAGTGCTCAAGATAATGACTACACAAGGCTTTCATCTTTTGCTATGGATGCATATGTTTTTAATACCAGGTATTAAATATCACCAATATTAAATCATCACTTCCTTGTATTAAATCATCAATACTCTTCTGCCTCAAAAGGTGAAAATAAAGTACTAAATTTTCATCTTCCATAAAAGGTATATTTCTTTCATTCAATATATTTTATTCATCCTTCCAACCCTCCTAAACTTGCTGTGATATTCTCTTAACATGAAATAATACAAATTCAGGGCCCAGAGGTATCACTAGTGCTGTGTCCAAAAGCATTGCTCATTGTCAGCTCTACATTAGCCTCAGCTTTCAGTTGGAGGACTTTTGATAGCATTTTAAGAATTGGATATTCTTCTTCCTGGACTAAGCAGCTGTTCACTTGTTTCTTCCCGGATCTCAACAGCATGGATCCAACTTGAAAATATCTTCTTTCACACATCTTTCTTCTGTGCTTCCCAACAGACCAGACAACAGATAGAAAGCAAGGTGGAGAAGGAGGAAGAAGGGGAAAGGGAATTTACATTCATCACTATGACTGTCACAGGAATTTGAAAACCAAGCAGAAGACAGCATCAGGAAGTTTCATTATTCACAGTGGCCTTGGTTAGACAGAATGGCTAAGGTGCCCTGCCTTCTTTTTGACACTCATTTTGAGGGATTACCTCTCCCCCATCTCCAAAAGCTGATTAGGTACTTGGGTGGAATTGCATAGACTTTTCATTAGTTCCCCACTCTGCAAGGAGATGTAAACATCATACTCTGCCCACCTATCTCTACGGCTTTCTCAGAGGAAGGAATGCAGATCTTAAACCATTGTTTTCCACCAGCCCCCCTATCATGAAAAGATTTTTGAAAACATGTTGATTTTGACCAGGGGCCAGATGCTGGTATCTTTCTCTCACAGTAACATCTTACTCCAGAATTATCAGTGGACTTAAGTAGTATCCCTTATGGAATAAGGTGCTGCTAAGTTAAAACAAACATAACACATTTTAATGAAAGTTACTATCCTGAGAGACCTTTGGAGAGAAATCTTGAGAGTGGGAGCAGTACCCACTGATTTTTACATCATTGTAAAAATAGTGGTGGAGGGAAGGATCTGTTTCTTCTTTTGAGTCAAGCAGAGCATTTCATTCCATTCCAGAGCCATTTCCTTCCTGACATTCTTTGGCTATCTCTCAGCTGTCATATCATAAGATATTTTGGAGGGGCAATATCCAAGGGCACATACTGGCCCCTAATTCAGTATCAAGGCCAGACCTTGGGTGAGCATCAGACCCTGTGCTGTCCCAAGGACACACAGAATATGCACATTAGCTGGTGCTGCATGGCTTTCACAAAATGGTTAGGCATCTGGATGCATGTATTGGTCTATTTTAGGATACGTGATAAGAATATTTACAGGTAGCAGACAAGACTTGTAAAATTGTGTAATTACAAGAAGTCTTTTGGCATTCAGATTTTGATAAGGGCATTTATCAGGATTCAGCTCTAATGTTAGGTACATTCACTACTTGATTGCCTTGGATACAGGAAGATTCTTCGTTTAGATAAATAGTCTTTCATGTATGGAGAATGTATACCATACATAATTTACTGTGGCAGAAGTAATTTTTTCAACTTTTGGTTTCCTTTAGGAGCCTTCAGACCACTGAATGACTTCTCAAGTGTCTTAGCGGTAAACAGCCAATATGACTTTAAAGCAAAAGGACCAGTTTGCTTTCTCTTATCTTCCTAAATATTTTTACTAGGATTTACTGTTTAATTTTTAACAGTGTTGATAGTCTGATATTATTAGCTAGACATATGACAAACTGTGTGATAATGACTAGTGTCTATTTTATCATAAAATAGAGTATAGATATTCAACATTTGATCAAAGTTGAACACCTTCAACAAAACTTTGTTGGTTTGTAAATGACAGTAAATGATGAGGCAACACTGATCTCAGTGTGTACAGGATTTTACTCCACATATGCCTCATGCATGTTGTATTGTGTTGCTTAAGTAAACATGAATTAAATATTTTTTGTAAACAAACTAACTGGACTATAATCTGGGCCTGAGGCATTATGCTATTAACTTTCAACAAAATAAGACTTTTCCAGAAAGATTGTGCTACTGCTGGGTGAAGGAGAAATACAGAATATCAGTGTTTATTTTTAAAGAGGACCTTTTAGGATAAATTATTTACCTCACTAGCTTGTATTTCACAAGTTTGTTATATTGCAGTCTGGTTTTAATAACGTTTGTTTGAACTACAGTTTCAAAAGTTTTCATTAAAATATTTCTCACAAATACTGCTTTATCCAGAACTAGATTATAGAGGATCACCTAACAGAATCATTTAACAACTGATAGGCATTTTTGACACTAATTACTGCAAATAGTAATTTTAGAGATTATACTTTTAAAGTCTCCATCCACCAAGACTGTTTAATCATTATAGCTAAAACTGGATTTTAAATATCTGTTATATAGTATACTGAATTAAGACTTTTGTCAGTTTAATGCAGCTATTTTTATGTTATTGCTTTCACTCATAAAGTGTCATGGAGATGTAAGATTTTATTGAAACTATTACTTAATGTTTGATGGAAAGCCCCAGTTTCCAGAGACAAGGAATCTTGCCTCTCTCCTTCTTCTCCTCCATATCTTTCCTCTCTCTTCCCTCCCCTTGCATTTGCTCACTTTTACTTCCCTTTTTTAAGGTCTGCCTCCACCTGTCAATGTTATAGAGCAACACTTGAAATTTGTGAATCTCTGAACAACCTGAAACAGGAAAAAAATGCAGGATCCACATACATGTTTCCATGTACATTTATTTTTCATAATAAGCAGGAACCCTGTTTATGAATATTTAAGGTTCACCCCTTCTTGCATCCCTTACTGCCTTCCTTGTCTTCACATAGCCATTCAAATGTAGACTGTTTTATTTTTAACTGCTCAAAACAATCTCTCTCTCCTCTCTACTTGTGTCTTACTGCATCTTGTGCCATCCCATGTCACATGCATAAATAATCAGGACTTTCTTTGCTTGGTGCTTACCCAAAGGCCATGAATTAAGGCTCATCAAAAGCATCCCGTCTACTCTGTGATGCATTTTTCACCCAAAGAAAAAAATGTACAGAAGACATTAAAAGTGAGAAGCACATTGCTTAATCTCCTGCTGAGGGTTATTCATATGTCATGGAGATTTGTGTGGTTAGAAGAAGCTTTATAAAGAACAGACGTTAGTTTTCTAATTTTCATGCTGAGGTCTCTGTACAGTTCCTCACACTGGGGTCCACAGTGTGCATGAGGTTGATCAGTGATGGGGCTTCACAGACCCGGAGGGGAGCAGGGCTCACCCAACAGTTCACTGTGAATCTGAGCTAGTTTTGACAGAAATGTGCCACTCTTGCTGGGAAGGTCTCTGGTTCTTTCATCCCTCACAGAGCCAACAATTGGCAACAGCCTCTGTAATACACACTATGGTATCAACATAACTGAATACTTCTCTGTCTGCCAACCACTTCAGCTTGGAGATATCAATGGAGATGAACAGAGAGCAAATGTGCAGTGAGAATCATTTGGAGGCAAAGCTTACAGCCAGTATTTTAGCTGATTGTGTTGGTGAAAGCTCTGGGTAGTTCCCCACACTCTCTGCAACTCGGGGACCATGCTCGTCTCAGAAAGAAGGTGCAACGTGGATGCACAAGGAAAAGCACACATGAAACCAAGTCAGAACAAGCTTTACAGGTCAGTAAAAAGAACAAGGATTTTTGAAAAAAACGTTTGTGTAGAAGTGAAATTATTTTGTGGATCTCAAATTGCTTCTTAAGGGTAAAAGGTTGCTGCCTGCTGGCTGGTAGGTTTTAGAAGTCAGCCATTTTTCACGCTAACTAGGAGCATTTCCTTCTTCAGAACTGTGGAATCCATGTGAGCATGACACAGAATTAGGCATCTATGCCAACATATGAGCAAAGCCCAGGGTCATTTTTCAAACTTCAAAGTTAAAGGATATAGGGCATTTGAATCAATAATAACTAAATCTTTTTGTCATTAAAGGTGGATGAAAATTTCTTGTCTGGGCTTTTCTGCTATAGAGTAAGCATTTTGATGGCTTTCAAGAGTTTTATCTGTGGATCAGTTTTGGTTTTGGCACAAAGAAGTCCTTGTCCTTGTAGCTGGAGACTATTTACATGCATTTGTGTGATTTGAGTAGTCTATTTCTTTATCACTTTATGGATCATTAAGATGTGATGATGAAATTGAAAATAGTCAGAGCTGATCTTTTAAAATAGATTCCAGCAGACTCAGATTTCCTACTGACCCTCTGTGCTAACTCATTTTTAAAGACTACCTGTAGATGTGAGAACTTAAGAGAAACAAAGCAATAAGATAAAAACCATGACAGATTAACTATATTTAATCTCAATGTAGCACACTCATCTTGAGGGAAAAATGAATCTGTCAAACTGCAAGTGCTTCATCTATGTTCCAAACTTGAAAACATTTTACAACCTGATTTTAAACTGTATTTCAAAATAATGCTTCCACTACCCTTAAAGAAGAAACAGCCTTGGCAAAAGTGTAAGGGACACCTCTGTCACTGATATCTTGAAATGACAGATTAAACTATTTCAGTGACGGCTGGAGAGATTACAGTCTCAGGCCAGTTTACAGGATTACAAGTTAAACTATTTTGCATTAAATGCCTTGAAACATTCAAGCCGGAACTGTTCCTTGCAGTTATGAGACATAGTGAGGAGATTTGTAATGTAATTGCTTTAAGAAAGAGATATTTAAAGCATTCTAGCTTGGGTCTTTTTTGAAAGCAAGTCATTATATGTTCCAACTTTGCCATGCAGAAGTTTGCTCTTTGAAATTCAAAAGAGATTGCTGGACTTAGTATGTTATTTAAAAAAATTGAGGGCAGTAGGGCATCTGGCTGCTCTGAGTGGGGCAACATGAGAAGTGCTATGAGAAATGGGCAGAGCAATAAAATCCCAAAGGGAGAACATTTTCTTTTTCCTAATGAGCAGTGGGCAGTATATACCCCATTTGAAAACATACTGTGTGCTCAAGAGCAAGAACTAGCACTGGGTTTTGGTCATTGGTTAAAACATTTCTCAAAGTGGAAAATAGAACTAATATTCTCTGTCTTAGGTGCTAAATTATGAACACTCAGGACCAATGGATACCAGCACACTGGTTTATAATTTATCCAAGGTATTTGGCAAATACTTATGAATATCAAATATGTATACAGAAATCAAAGCCTGTTTGTGACTGGTGTAAGCAGAAAAGAATTTTGCCAATATATTCACAATTAGATCTGTTGTACTTTATAGTTACCTGTTCTATAATTTCCTGTAAACTGCAGTCAAGTGTAACACAATTTGCTGAAAATATTGCTGACCATTGGGTCTTGGAAGAATATGTCACCCAGACTAATGAAACATAAAATGACTTTTTGTTCCATTATTGTGTAGAGAAAAAAAAATATCTAGAAAGATTAGAACAAAAGAAATGTGAAAACCCAAACTCCAAGCAACAACTTTTTGTTCTATTATTGTGCAGGGAAAAGCATTAAAAAGAAACACAAGAATCCAAACACTAACAATCTTATGAGCACAGTTATTATAAACTATTGCAAAAACTGAAGGCAAGTTTCAGGGAAAGTAAAAAAAAAAAACAAACAACTTTTGACAATATAGTAGGTACATCTGGGCAGTGACTTTGTTCTTCCATTAAGCTTATGTATGCATATAGTTCTAAATGCTTAAATACATTATTCATATGCATTTTATGGAGAATCATAGCCTGACTGTACTCCTTGAGTAAATCCTAATCTCCTTCAGCTTTTTCTAATGGGCATGGAACATGTTCAGTACATTATAGACACAGATTCTCAGAGTTTAGATTGCAACCAAATTACTGAATAAAGGAGGAACCCATGTCACATTTTCCCAGAGAAACTGCAGCATGTCTTTGAACACTTGTTAATTTAGCAGCTACATTCCCTAATTCACAGTCATGCAACAAACCATTAGTTTTCTTTTATCAATTACATCAAAGACCATTTAAGTAGTTTTATCTAGCAAAGAACAGAATGTTTTAATGCACAGTGCAAGATGGTCTTGTGCAAAAGAGTAGACAACCCCACTTCTTCAGTGAACTTGACAAATAGGCTTAGGCAGCATTCAGTTAAGATTTCAGATAGTTTGCCAACATCTATCAGTTCATCTCATCTTCTTTGTTCTAATGATTCCTTTTGCATTTTGCAGTATTGACAACGTTCTACAGAAAGTAAAGTGTCAACTGCAAGTCCATAAATGCAGGAGGAAATGTTTTCTCCAATACTTCTGTTCCTATAAACGTGTGCCTTGTGGACATAATTAAGGGAATAGAACATGTCTTAATAAATATTCTGTAGCAGTCATAAGCATTGTGATAAAATACATTTGTCATCAAGAGGCGAGAACTGACAGTCTCATTTGAAGGAACAATATTATCTCTATGAATGTGCTTGCTATATTTGAAACACTTAGTGTCTAAATGATTTGACTTTCCAGTTTTCCTGTTATGAAATCAGCAGGGACAATGTTCACCTACTACGAAGTGAACATGTTAATTTTATTATAGTTTGAAAACTATAATTTATCACAGGTTTTCTGGTAGTATAGTTTGAAAAGATTAAGACATCAGTACATGTGGGTTTTTGCTTATCCTTTTCATATCTAATCACTTTTCACTCTACCTGCTGAGTTAAGTGTGAAAAACAGAATACCTTTTCCAAGTGAAAGAAGCATACTTACAGCAGTCTGTGTGCTGCAGTAGTAGCCTGTGCTTCTCAGAAACAGGGCAACCAGTGATTTTCATGGCTTTGAAAGGAGGCAAAAGGTGCTTAAATGTCAAAAAAAATCTGAAGCTCTGAAAAATAAAGAAAATACGTAAAGAAATTGAATTATGAAGGCTGCTTCCAGAGACAGGGAGAAGAATGTTTAGAAGGATAATACAACTGGGATGTTTAGCAGTGATCTGGACACAGTTCATAGAATCACAGAGATGGCTGAAGTTGGAAGGGACCTTAATGACCATCGAGTTCCAACCACCTGCCATGGGCAGGGACACCTCCCACCGGATCAGGTTGCTCAAAGCCCCATCCAGCCTGGCCTTGAACACCTCCAGGAATGGGACATCCACAACTTCTCTGGGCAACCTGTTCCAGTGTCTCTCTGTCCTCACAGAAAAGAATTTCTTTCTAGTACTTAGTCTGAATCTCCCCTCTTTCAATTTAAAACCATTAAGAATTTCAGGACCATTCAGAAATGTCTTCTAAGCATACTGTTCCTTGTGCTAATTTTAAGAACATTGTTCATAATCTAAAGAGAAGACAATGAAGTATAAATCAGAGGCTTCTAGATGGACAGATTTTACATGAAACTGGAATGTCAAGTGGTGAGGAGGATCCAACTGAAAAAGGAAGATAATGTCAGTAAAAATCAATGAAGACAATTGGGCTTGCTGATTACATTAATCAGTATGCATATCTTCTTAAATGCAAACATTTAGTAATAAGCAGAGTCAGATTTTTTTCTTACTTTTCAGGATTATCAGAAAAAATCTGTTTATCTGTTAAATCTCTCATAACAGAAATTACCTCTAACACCTGAGGCTTAGAATACTACATCTCCAGTATTGTGGTGAGTTGAGCACTGCTCTGCTCTGCTTGCTTTCACAATGGGAAATAAGCTGGAGAGCAGCCCTGAGGAGAAGGACTTGGGAGTGATGGTAGACGAGAAGCCCAACGTGAGCTGGCAGTGTGCACTGGCAGACCAGAAGGCCAACTGCATCCTCGGCTGCATCAAAAGAAGTGTGGCCAGCAGGTTGTGGGAGGTGGTTCTGCCCCTCTACTCTGCTCTCGTGAGACCCCACCTGGAGTACTGTGTCCAGCTCTGGAGACCTCTATACAGGAAGTTGTTGGACTGTTGGAACAGTTGGAACTGTTGGAATGGGGCCAGCAGAGGGCCACAAATATGATCAGAGGGCTGGAGCACCTCTGCTATGAAGATGACTGAGCGAGGTAGGCTTGTTCAGCCTGGAGAAGAGCAGGCTCCAGGGACACCTTATAGCAGCCTTCCAGTTCCTGAAGGGAGCCTACAGGAGAGCTGGAGAGGGACTCTTTGTCAGGAAGTGTAGTGATAGGACAAGGGCTAATGGCTTTAAATTGGAAGAGGGGAGATTTAGATTAGATACTAGAAAGAAATTCTTTACTATGAGGCTGGTGAGGCACCAGTTTGCCCAGAGAAGTTGTGGAAGCCCCATCCCTGGGAATCATAGAATGTTCCAGGCCAGAAGGGACCTCTAGGGTCATCTAGTCAGACCTCCCCACAGTCAGCAGGGACATCCCCAACTAGTCCAGGTTGCCCATGGCCTTGTCAAGCCTCATCTTGAATATCTCCAGGAAAGGGGCCTCAACCACCTCCCTGGGCAATCTGTTCCAGTGGTCCACCACTCTTATCGTAAAGAACCTATTCATAAATGTTCAAGGCCAGGCTGGATGGGGCTTTGAGCAACCTGGTCTAGTGGGAAGTGTCCCTGCCCATGGCAGGGGGTTTGGAACTTGATGATCTTTAAGGTCCATCCCAACTCTAACCGTTCTATGATTCTACTATGAATGCAATAAAGCTTTGCTTGTTCTTAGGTGAGCAGAGATGAAGGTGCCTGCCACTCTCACAGTCTTCTGCAAAAAGCCTTTATTGACTTCATTTGAATGCGGAACAAAAGCCCTTTTTACCCCTGCAATACTTCTTTTTTGTTTGCAGCACTAAATATTCATGAAACTTGAAATGCAGCATAAAGGGAATGACATGGTACAGCATCTAATAACTTGGTGGTCTACACAGTAAATAATGCTGGAGACAGAAAGTTAACAGCTGCCATCATAGAGTTTGGCACAAAATTTCTTTCATTTATAATGTCATTCACTTAATTATTATGAATTTTTCATGCAGAAGTCTTTTCCTGAAGATTATTTTTAATAGTCTGATCAAATTTATGGGATTTCTACTTTATATATCTGCCATATATGATACAATTCTGTATTTAGTCACAGTAGAATGCCCAAATGAGTGTAAAATTTAAGTGAAGCTGTATAACTCTCCATTCAAAAGTTTCTGAAATCATTTAGTACCTTCCTCAGAAATAAATACAGTGTAATCTAGACATGAGTGAATAATGAAAAAAGTTATTCATGAGTAAGTGTTCTATGGGAAAAGGCCAAATTTACAATAGGTTTTATTCACAACAGATTATTTGACCATTTTCAGTGGAGACTTCTCTGAATCAAATTTTATAAGCAGTCAGGCTATCTTCTATATAAATGCCCATCTCAATGCTATTGAACAAAATTAAGCATTTCTGCAATATTAATCATAGTTTACTATAGCCAAATAGCTTATGCTCTGCAGCATTTTTTATGGTGATATAAAATACTTGAAATGCATTTAAAGCTATCAGAGTGTTGTCTTGGGATTTGTCTGCAGTTAAATATGTTCTTTTCTGCACCACCATTTCTTTATCATTTCAATATTTGTATTTTACAATGTCTGCAGGATAATAGTCAATACAGTGCCTTCTTGAATAAATAATTTATTTGCAGACTCTTCTCTGATTAAATACTTATGAGATCTGAGGGTTTTCTTGTACTTCAGTTGAGTACAGTATATTTTATTATTATTTACTTATATCTTCTAACGTTACAGTAGGAAGAATACTGTGTTGGTGGCTAACAGAGATTTCAGCTGATAAAATATATGGGTAGCTTTTTGTCGTGGTTTTGACCAATCAGACAGATGATGACCCCTCCCTCCCCCCTTAGGAAAAGAGAGGAGAGGAAGGGATTAAAGAGATTCAGGAGTTTAGAAGAAACTAAACTAATGAAAATATAAATAATAATAATAATATAATAAATGATAAAAAGGAAAATTAAAAAGTAAAAAAGAATGGGGGAAAAAACTATACAATCTATACAAAACCATATTTTTAAATTTTTAAAGTATAATTTTTTATATCTTTTATATATTTTAATTTTTTTTTTTTTTTTAAGGAGTGGGAAGTGACCTGAAGGTGACAGGTTTTGCCTGAACTGCCAAAAGCCAGGTTGTGCCCCCAATTAACTTGTGAAGAAAGCTGAGGGTGTGACAACAGCTGTAAATGGAGCTAGAAACTGCATAGTTTTTTTAAAAAATTGATTTAATTCACTCTACCAATGGTTCCTTGAACTGCATTCAGTGATACTAAACACAAAAAAAAGCTGTCTGTTGGTCTTACCAAGTACAGGTACTCTAGCTGAAGGTTTTTTTGGATGGTATGACTAAAATATGCCTATTTAAGAAGACTGACATTAATGGTTCAATGCCAATGCAGTCAGTGTTACAAAAACTTTTTTTCTTTATGATCAAAGAGGAAAGATTACACCCAAAATTTATTATTACACTTTTAAAGCTAGTGGAAGTCTTTCCTGCAGTCCATACTGCAGGAAAATAACCCAGATTTTACTATGATACTATGCACAGTTTTTTACCTGATATCTGTAGGGAAAAGGACATTAGAAAAAATAAATTTCAAAACCCCCATATATCAACCAAGAGGAAAGTCAATGTTACTTGAAGTTGGAAAGAGCTTATGTCAAATAAAAGAATCTCCCTCAAAACCCAAGTCTCTTTTCCTTATTTTTAATTGTCTTGCATTTCCAGTTTCATAATTATAGTCTCTGACTAATTGAGAACATTGGCTTAATTGGCGGCTCATGGCTTGGATGGGCATTTGCTTTACTGGGTACAAATCTGGCTGGCTGGCCAGGCCCAAAGAGTGGTGGTAAATGGAGTTAAATCCAGTTGGAGGCTGGTCACAAGTGATATTCCCCAGGACTCAGTATTCAGGTTGGTTCTGTTTAACACCTTTGTCAACAATCTGGACAAGGGGCTTGAGTGCTCCCTCAGTAAGTTTGCAGATGACACCAAGCTGGATGGGAGCATTGATTTGCTTCAAGGTAGGTACAGAAGGGTCTGGACAGGCTGGATTGATGGGGACAAGGCCGATGGTATGAGCTTCAGCAAACCCAAGCACTGGGTTCTGCTCAGGGGTCACAATAACCCCATGCAGCGCTACAGGCTTGGGGAAGAATGGCTGGAAAGCTGCCTGTCAGAAATGTACCTGGAGGTGTTGGTTAACAGTTGGCTGAATATGAGCCAAGTGGCCAAGAATGCCAACAGCATCCTGATTCATATCAGGAGTAGTGTGGCCAGCAGGAGTAGGAAAGTGCAAGTATGAAATTAAAACATATATATATATACCTTTCCTTCTCACTGACCAAAGAAATATTGGGACTGGTGCTGTTGAAAATCTTTATTGCGACATGGACAGTGGGATTGAGTGCAGTCAGCAAGTTTGATGATGACACCATCTTTAAGGTCCCTTTCAACCCAAACCATGCTATGATTCTATTTACAATGAATCTTAGATAGATGATTTCTACATGTAACATCTTAAAATAGATGCTTGGAAATGTTTTTTGTTGTTGTTGTTGCCTGAAATATTTTTGCTGGCTCACTTACTGTGATTCAGCAGAATTTCTTTGGAGCACTACATCAAAGACTTAATTTGTGGTATTGAGGGATATGGTGTAGGGGAGAACTTCATAGAGTAGGGTTGATGGTTGGACTCAATGATCCCAAGTGTCTCTTCCAACCTGAATGATTCTATGATTCTATACCTTGTGGCCCAAAAAATCAATACCCTTCCTGTGGGCTGCGGGAAAAATGGGCCAAGAGCCTCCAGCTGGTGCCTTACAAATTCTTCATCCTCTGCATCCACCACAACCTGAGGTTGAACCTCATCTCCTAAAATCCTAGAGCTTAGGATCTCGGGCACTCTCCTGAGTGTCAAAAACCTTGGTCTGTATCCTCAAGGAAAAGAGGAGGTCTGCTTCTGTGAAAAATTAAATGAAAAATTAGCCCCGCTATTTTTAGAGCACAAAGTTGCTTTGCTTTTTTGCTGCCTGGGAACCCCTTCTCCTGAAATCTCTCTTTCTTTCTGCATCCTTATTGTTTTTGTTAAAATTATCTTTTTAAAAGTCTGAAATGGAAACTTCAGAGAATACATAATGACTACTCACATATCAATTGAGAATTATTTTGATTAATATTCTCCTTCTTTCAAGGTTTGCTTCATATTTACCAGAAATTTGAAATGTTTTCCTGGATCTGCTGGAAAGTAAAAATGAAACCATCTCACTATTTTCACAGATTTACCAATGCTTAGATGGTCTTATTTTATCACTATGCAAAAATAAGCAGTTTGAAATCCAGCATTTTAATCATCTCAATTTGTGAAGGAAAACTTACTGCTGAATGCAGAAATGGTTTTATGGTTATCCACTAATGAGAAAAATAAATTTAAAATATTTAAATTTAAACTTAATACAGTTCAATTTTTGGCTGTTCTCAAAGAAAGCTGTCAGTTCAATTTCAGGGAAGAAGAAAAACCTTGTTATTGTTGGAAATTAAAGGCTGTTGATATATGGGCTATTATTCTCTTAGTTTAGGCTTTTATGTATGTTTAGTTCATTTGAGTACACTACCTAAGTTAAAAATACTTGAAGGTAAATTGGAGAAGAAGTTAGCTAGAGTTTTACAAGAAACTAAATGATGATTGCTGCTATTTGCCAAAACTAACTGGGTAGGCAAGGGTATAACCCCCTCCCCCCCCCAAACTAAATGAAAGCATCTTGAATTGGACTCTTACTGCCCCACAAAGTGTCTTGTGATAATTAAGGTATCGAGTAGGCAGCAAAGGACAATTGGATGTCACTGTTTCATCAGTGGTCAGCATAGTTCAATTTATCTTGAAGGCTAACTTATTTCTCCTATATTTCATTCTGAATTTGATCTATAATCATTCTAGGGAAAATACAGAAATAAAAGATTCAGAAGCACTTGAGAGTGAAGCTTGTGGATGGTATTCATAGGGGGCTCTGGTATTTTAAATTTTATTTACGAGATCATTCAGTGAAAGTAAGAAGTATCAATGTGAGTGGTGTCATGCATAGAAAGTCACTGCAGCTCTCTGCTGTAAAGCTGGTTCTTACCTGTATAATTCATGAATAAAAAGGGAGGGTCAGAAACCTCAGAGGACCCTGCCAGGTCATGGAAGTAAGGTGGCATGGTTATGTGACTTTTAGAATAACCAGCCAGTAAGGCATAACAGCTAATCTGCAGAACAGCACATATACTTATATTTGATATTTTAAGCCATTCACTGAAGAACTGTGTCAAACAGCATATTAA
The DNA here is from genome assembly GCA_013400555.1 of Jacana jacana. Taxonomy (NCBI): domain Eukaryota; kingdom Metazoa; phylum Chordata; class Aves; order Charadriiformes; family Jacanidae; genus Jacana; species Jacana jacana. The sequence goes on from VZTM01020642.1 coordinate 205,186, forward strand.
AAAACCAAAATGAACCAGCAGCCCATTTATGTCTGTTTTATTGAAGATTGTAAGTTGTAGCTTGGCTTAATTTGCTCCCTCCCTGGAGCATTGGTGAAATAAGACTAGTTTTACTGTGTCACATAATGCCTCTGTAAGCAGCTGGACACCATTACTGCCATGATAATGATGTTTTCAAATAAACTGCCATTTAACCTGTGCTCTAAGAAGCTAAGGGTGGGAAGTTTCTGAAAAATATCTTTTTCTCTGATTCATGACAAACTGGAGGGAGAGTGACCAAAGGATGGTAGAGGCATGAATGGTTTAAATAATGGCCATGATTTGCAAGGGAGTGAATAAGCATAAGGAATTATTCTTCCCTGCACAAGACTGCATTTTTGAAAGCAGTGTTTTGGCTTACACTTCACTAATTCACTTTCCTCTGGAAGGGGAGAGAACGTGGCTTTGCTGTATGTTTCTTAGTTTCCCACAGTGTAGGAAATGTAGGTAAACTGAAGAGTGTATGTTGTAACCTGGTTTAATTTGCTCCCTTCCAAGGACATTTCCTAGAGAAATTATGATTCTGTGAGTCAAACTACTTGTAGATGAGTCAAACTACTTGTAGACTTGCTGCAGTAGCACCGCACTGTTGCTTGTCTGGAAGCTATATGGAGAGTGGTCTTCTATGAATATCTAGTAAAGCACTTGAATGAAAATAATAACATGCTCAGGGTCCACATTCAAAGTGCACTTTAAAATTAAACTCTTGAATCTTTTATGTGGAAATGCATGTGGTTCTGATAAATCATGGGACAGGTCTCTGGGAATCAATTCTTCTGAATTACTAGGCATGTACACACTATGTTGAAAGTGTCATTATAATGCATATAATTTCAAGAAAATTATAGATAACCATAGTGAAGTGGAGGGTATTTTTTGTTCTCTATTTTCAGTAATTGGAATAATTGCCAGAGGTTTCAGTTGTCTGGGGTGTTTCATATTTTATATGTCAAGGTCCATGAGGCAAAAGCAAAATTCCTTTACAAAACTGTGACAACACTTGCTGAATAAAAGAAAGAGGT
>VZTM01020642.1:207526-227134 GCA_013400555.1 Jacana jacana
GTTTCAAAGCACAAACCAGCCACTGACAGGTGAGACTCCAGATGGACTGTCCCTATCAGGATTTTATTCCAGAGCAGTCTACCCTAAAGCATTTTGTGGCTGTCTTGAAACACTGAAAGATCACTTGAGGGTGCTTCTGTTCCTAAAAATATGTCTGCCTTTGAGGAAGAAGTGTGTCAGTTTGCTACAAGATTTATTTCTGTTAGAGAGACTATTTCATGGCAGCAAATACACCTAGTTCAGTTTCTCCACTGGAACATGTTAAAAATGAGAAACATTCATTGTGAGATATGATTCACTCTGAAATAGAGAGAAAAATCTCTTCTGCTCTGCTAGATTTCAGAGATCCCCAACACACACTCCCACAGCAAGACCCCAGCTCATTAGCATTTCCTCTGTCTGCAGGCACAGCTGGGTAGCATTTCAGCTCCAAAAAGCAGGCTCTAAACATTTGATGCTCTTATTCTCTGTGAGGTTAGACTTACACTGGAGAATTTCAACTGCATTTCTTACTTACCTCCTTCTTCTGTGTTCTTCACAGCTGGAGGAGGATTCTGCATCACAAATAATTAAAAAGAAGGAGAAACTGTTGCAGACCATAGATTTTAAGTACATTGGTAACTTTGAAGTCAGCTAGTCTAACTTCCCATCTGTGCAAGCCAGGCAATTTTATCCATAGTCCATACAGATGTTCCTGAGGGCTGGAGTTCAGACTGAAAAATGAAACAAGGAAACCCAAAATCAGAGATTTCAAGATACTCTTTTGAGGCAGGAGGCACCATCATGGTGGGAAGGCAACACAGGAGCAGCAAGTGGACACTCACCCAGCACAGTGAAAGCCTGTGACTACTGATAGTGAGAAGAATGCTCCATTTCAACCTGCAGCTATTTAACAAAATATATAGCTCCTCTGCCCTGGCAACAGAGGAGGAAAAAGTCCTGTTGGGGAAAAATCCTGGGCCAGATATCTCAGCTTTTACAATTAGGATGAGTGCCATGAGGGATGAATCCAAGTGGAATAGGGATGGCATGAACAAGTGTAGCACAGGCATGGATGAAATGGGCTGTTCATCATGGACAGGAGGTCAATAAAATGAGGGATAGTTACACCCTCTGTTTAGGGGACCATTGAGTGTTGAAGAACTCCAGTAAGACATGAGATGTCAAGGTGAGATTGGACTAATTTTTGTATGCTGTGGTGGAGGTCTGTAAGTGATCACCTGGGGCAGAGGAGGTGGTGGACAAGCCTTAAGAGCCATTTCTTGCACTCATGGGGGGTTTCATACATCTGGAGGCAAGGCACCGTGACATTGAGCAAACTCAGCAAGGCTGAAATACTGAACATGGGGTGTTTTGTCTCAGTCCTGACAGGCAAACCTTATCCTGAGACCTCTACTTCTATCAATACAGTTGGGAGGGAGAGAAATAGATGACAGTTGGGGAGCAAATGTTTTAGCTTTTATAATAGATGATTGACTTCAGATGTATGGGTCTGGATGGGATAGACCTGAGACTACTGAAGAAGTTGTCAGAAGTGATGGTGGGACTCATGTATCATCTAAGAAAATTCATGTTTATCAGAGGCTGTTCTTGCTGATTGGGAAAACAGTCAACACTATGAATGAGGCAAGGAGGAGGAGATGGAGAAATACAGTACTTTCACTGTAAAGTTGATAAAGTCCAGGCTGGATGAATGTTGTGAAGTTCCTGGAGTCACCTGTTCAATTAAAGGATTACATTTCAGGGAAATGGAAGCATTTCTCTTAACACAGAGAAAGTTTGTGATTTTGATATATATCCCTACCTTTATATTAAAATTCAGGCAAGTGATCATGAATGAAATAACTATTTTTACAAGAGCAAGCATTACAGTTGAATTATATTCCTATTTTTCTCTTATTTCTTTTGTACCATATTTACTCTGGAAAAAAAATAGATATAAGGTTGTCTGGCATCAAACAATATTATGGTAGCAAAGGAACTTTGGAATAGGGTCAACATTGACCTTCAAATGTAGCTTTCTGGGAACAGGCACATTGCCATGTAGCAGTAAAAGAACCACTAACTGTGCTCTATTTGTATTCTCTGTTTGCTCATGTGGGTAAAAAGAAATGGAATTTAGGTTCTACAAATGTATCTGTAGATAGTAGTTTGCTGTTGGTGGAGGACAAACACATATGGGCAACCTTGCCAAGGTTAGAACAGTTGCTTCCCTTCACTGTCTCTGGGACTCATAGTCTATCTCCAAATGATGACAAGTCAAAGTAAAAAAAACCTCTTCATTTCAAATGGATTTAAACATATTTCATTTTTAATTTTTACAAAGTGTATTTTCAGTATGATATGTCACCCCACTCAAATCCCTCAAAGACATCAGTGTAATAGTAAAACATCAGTGTTATTGTAAGGGTTGCTCTTCAATCACTGTCTCTTTCCTCCTGTGAGATCTGTTGGGATAGTGTGAAGCCATAAGAGAGCCAATATATCTAATGGTCTGGCTCAAAGCCAAGACTAAAAATAAGTTCAACAAAAATGTCTCTATGTAGCACCTGAAGCAATGCCATAGATAAAAATACATTCCTCGAAACAATGCCTCTGTAGTTGTTTAAAATATCTGGTAATCCAATCAGTATGACAAGCAAGGTTTGGAAGTATTTATCTGCACTGCACTGGGTTACACAGTGCACTTCCAGCACTGATTGGAAGTAATTTCCTAACTGGCCTGAGATCTGCATACACATTTTTTACACTGAAGACTGCATTGTAGAACACAGTAGAGAGCAAACCACTCAGGTTAGCACCAAATATTGTATTTGAGCAACTCTGTGAATTCCACAATGCATCTGCCAACCCTTTGCTTGGCCCTTCTTTCACAGGAAAGATGAACTCCTTAGAATTCACTGGGTTTATACTGACATGCGGAAAAAGATTCCACAACTTGGAAAGTTATAAAGTAGGTATGTTTATTCAGCTCTGGGCGGCACGGGGGGTCTCCCCACCACAAACGTGCTACCCCTGGCACGGCAACTTGCCCTTCATTTATACAGCAAAAATTACGTGATGATACACATATTCATTATGCCTATACATATGCATAACCTGTCCCCACTTCATATTAAAATTAGACTCCTCCCAACTGCGCTTGCACAGTGTCTCCTGGTAGTGGTCGCCAAGGGTCGTGAAGATGAAGGCCGTATGTCTTCTTCACAGATGCACTTCTCACCCTTTGCTCTGGCACAGGCCCAGCTCCTCTTTGTTCTCTTTCCCAGCCAGGATGGCAGGTGCAGCCGGATCCTCCTTATCAAACATACCTCCCTGTCTGCCCTCAGGGCTGGAGAGTCCGTTCTGCATCCTGGGATGTTCTTCTTGTTCCCCATTATCTCAGGGCTGCAGCTCATCTCGACCTTCAATTGCTTTTTTAGTTTTGCTTAAGCGGCGGCCTCTAACAGCTACATACTCTTACACAAAGAATTATTTCTGAAAGCTTATATACTTATAAGGCAAAAACGTTATTTTAATTACTATCCCCCTTTCAATACTGAGCCCAAATAAAAGATGAAAATCAGACTTCAGTTCCAAAATTTATTTACTCTTATCCTTCCTCACCATCCCCATGCCTATATGTTGCCCTCTATGTCAATAACCAGCTGGAGTGCATGGAGCTCCACCTGAGGATGAATGAAGACCCAATGGAGAGTTTATGGGTCAAGATTAAAGGGATCACATGGGAAGTTGTTGTCACTGTAGGGGTCTGCTACAAGACCAGCTGACCAGGGTGACAGGGAGGACAGGCCCTCTATAGGCAGATAGGAGCAGTATCGTGTTCACAGACCCCGGTCCTCATGGGGAACTTCAACCGCCTTGATATCTGTTGGAGGGGCAACACAGCAGGGCACAAGAAATTGAGAAAGTTTTTGGAATGTGTCCATGACAACTTTCCTCTTCAGATGGTAGAGGAGCCAACAAGGAAAGGAGCTGTGCTGGACCTTGTCCTTACCAACAAGGAGGGGGTGGTAGGGAATGCTGAACTGAAGGGTAGCTTTGGCTGCATCAATCAAGAAATGGGAGAATTCAAGATTCTTCAGGTAGCAAGGAGTCTGCACTTCAAGCTCACTACCCTGGACTTCAGAAGAGCAGACTTTGGACTCGTGAGGGAACTAATTGGCAGGGTACCAAGGGAAAAAGTACTGAAGGGAATGGGGGGCAAAGAAAGCTGGTTAATATTCAAAGATCACCTCCTCCAAGCTCAGGAGAGGTGCATCCCAACAAAGAGGGAGTCAGGCAAAAAGGCCAGGAGGCCTGCATGGATAAGCAAGGTGGCTCCTGGATAGGCTCAAAACCAAAAAGTAGGCCTATAGAGGGCAGAAGCTAAGATTGGTAGACTGGGTGGAATATAGAGAGACTGTCCAAGTGGCCAGGAACTGGATTAGACAAGCTATAGCCCAGACAGAATTAAATCTGGCCAGGGACATCAAGGACAACAAGAAAAACTTCTATAGATATGTCAGGGATAAAGGCAAATCTAGGGAAGCTGTGGGCCTTCTCCAGAAGGAAACAGGAGACCTGGTCACACAGGATATGGAAAAGGCTGAGTTACTGAACAACTTTTTGCCTTAGTCTTCACTGACAAGAGCTATAACCACACCACCCAAGTCACAGAAGGCAAAAACAGGGACTATAAGAATGAAGAACTGCCCACTGTAGGAGAAAAACTGGTTTGAGACCAAGGATCCTGAAGGTGCATAAGTCCATAGGACCTGATGAAATCCATCCACGGGTCCTGAGAGAGCTGGCGGATGAAGTTCCTAGGCCATTTTCCATCATATTTGAGAAGTTGCAGCAGCCTTATTTCCCTGCCTGGCAAGATCATGGAGCAGATTCTCCTGGAATCTCTGCTAAGGCATGTGGANTTCTCCTGGAATCTCGACTAAGGCATGTGGATAAGGAGGTGATTGGTGACAGCCAACATGACTTCACCAAGGACAAATCATGCCTGACAAATTTGGTGGCCTTTTACTATTTTGCCACAGCCTTGGTAGACAAATGAAAGGCAACAGATGTCATCTACCCGGATGTATGCAAAGCATTAAACAGTGTCCCAGATGATATCCTAGTCTCTGAATTGGAAAATCATGGATTTAATGGATGGACCACTCAATGTTAAAGAAACTGTCTGGATAGCCACAATCAAAGGGTTGTGGTCAATAGCTCAATGTCCAAGTGGCAGCCAGTGGCAAGTGGTGTTCCTCAGGGCTCAGTACAGGCACCAGTGCTTTTTAACATCTTTGTCAGAGGCATGGACAGTGGGATTGAGTGAACTCTCAGCAAGTTTGCTGATGACTCAAAACTGTGTGGTGTGGTTGAGACACTGGAGGGAAGGGGTGCCATCGAAAGGGACCTAGATGGACTTGATAGGTAGGCTTGTGCAAACCTTATAAAGTTCAAGCAAGCCAAGTGCAGTGTCCTGCAGCTGGGACAGTTGTTGGACTGTTGGAACAGTTGGACCTATTGGAATGGGGCCAGCGGAGGGCCACAAATATGATCAGAGGGCTGGAGCACTTCTGCTATGAAGACAGACTGAGCAAGGTAGGCTTGTTCAGCCTGGAGAAGAACAGGCTCCAGGGACACCTTATAGCAGCCTTCCAGTTCCTGAAGGGAGCCTACAGGAGAGCTGGAGAGGGACTCTTTGTCAGGAAGTGTAGTGATAGGACAAGGGCTAATGGCTTTAAATTGGAAGAGGGGAGATTTAGATTAGATACTAGAAAGAAATTCTTTACTATGAAGCTGGTGAGGCACCAGTTTGCCCAGAGAAGTTGTTGAAGCCCCATCCCTGGGAATGTTTAAAGACAGGCTGGATGGGGCTTTGAGCAACCTGGTCTAGTGGGAGGTGTCCCTGCCCATGGCAGGAGGGATTGGAACTCAATTATCTTTGAAGTCCCTTCAAACTTTGACTATTCTATGATTCTATGAATCATTTCCATGACTATCGCCTTTTTTTTTTTTTTAACCTACCTCAGAAAAAATCAAATACTATATATTTGACCAAGTAATTCATAATAAGTAAATTAGTATCTGTGCTTCAGTACATGCTATAAATACCAGACAGGAATGCATTCCTGTTGATCCAAAGATTTTAATAATAATGTTCCATTGTTATTTAAAGAAATGAAATTCTGTGCAAGTGAAAATGTATATTTAGATGAAAGTGAGTGTCTTCTGAAGGTCAAGAGTTGTAATATTAATACTTAGGTAGGATTACTACCTAATTCAACAAAATAGTTAATTTAAAGATATGAGTAAATGCCTATCTTTAAAAATAGTATTTTCATTTTTGTCCTCTCATTATTCATTTTTTTCTAAATCTTAATTAGTATGGGAGACTATTAACTACATTGAAAGGATCTGATTACTTTATACTTTGATATAGTATACTTTTCATACAGAAAGATACTCTCTGCATTCTGTTCAGTTTAAAATGCTTCACTGTTTGCAGCTTGTTAAAGCAAGATGAAAATATTCCAAGACATATTTCTCAATAGCATGTAACATTGCCAGATATTGGTAGCTCTGCTGGTTTTATATACCAGACATCACTTACTGTCCACTTAGTGTCACTATAAAATTTCTGCAAAGTCTAACGATTTAGAACCATAGAATCACAGAGTCATAGAATAGTTCCTGTTGGAAGGGACCTTTAAAGGTCATCTAGTCCAACCTCCCCTACAATTAGCAGGGAAATCTTCTCAGACCCCTGTCCAGTCTGTCCTTGAATTCCAGGGACGGGGCACCTACCATCTCTCTGGGCAACCTGCCCCAGTGTTTCAGCACCATCATTGTAAAAAAAGTATTCTTTTTATCTAATCTATATCTATTTAGTTTAAAATCATTACCCCTTGTCCAATTGCAACATCACCCACTAAAATGTTTGTCCCTATCTTTCCTATAAGCCTTGTTTTAGTACTTTTTTATCCTAATTTCTAATGTGTTTCCCAACTTCTTCACCTCAAGATTTTATATAGATCCTTAAGAATAGTGTTGTGTCAGGGACGGTTCACAGATCTCATCACATCTATACAGGTACCTTGCCCACTCACAGCTATATTACCTTTACTTAGGCAAAAGGAGAAGTGGAAGCCACAAGCGGCTTTTCTGAAATATCCAGGACTAGCCATTTCTTGAAAACAGATGCTAAATAAACAGGTTGCTGCTCTGCCTCAGCATAGTGATTGTGTTTGCAGATCCAGCTTTGCAATACTTGATGAGGATTCAGCATTATCTTTGTTTCGAACCCTTTGCTCCACCTGCATACAGCACACCAGCTGATGTAACACTCTTAGAAATATTCACTTAAAATGGACTGATCAATAATGGAAGAAACAGTTTGCTTTCTCTGAGAGAAAATCAGAAGAGAATCACACATTTACTTCACACAGCTAATTTCTAGGAGTATTCTCCTGTCTTTTCAAGGCTTGTCAAAATGCTGGTCGTGGAGGCAATGCTCAGGTATAAACACAAAATGAGTCAGTTCTCACAGTCTTTTGATTTGTATGGCTGATGTTCAATTTCTACAGCCTATGTATTCTGAGAAGGCGTAACACAGTGCTGGAAAATAAACCCCAGTGTTTCTGTCTGTCTGGCAACTCCAGATCAATTCATGCGGTCAAGATCAGTTCACACAGCCACCCGACTGAGAATCCCCTTTATTTATTTATCTGAGAAACACCCATCATATGGCCTCTGAGGAATGCTTAATAAGTAGAGAAACCACCTGTTCTTGCTCTCCTGGTAATTGAAGTGAGGCCACCGAACTCTAAGGACCATTACTAATGTACAGGAGTAAAGGAGTTGATGCTGGTGCAAGTAGTTGAGCTGCATGTCTGAAGACTGGTCTACAAGTGAACTGCACAACTTGCTAAAAAACAGTCCTGTCACATTTTAGGTACTGTGGCTACTATGCTGATTTTGGGAAACAGCAATATTTTACTGCATATTCATTGGCCAAAATATGACTGTGAAACTCCATTAAACTCCCAAAATCAACAATTTCAAGATCTGAAGAAGAAAGGAGCTGCAGATGTCTCTTCCCTGAGAACTCTCTCCACTTTCCAGATGTTCTCGAGCACAAATTGATAAGGAAATAACCCAAGTTTGCATCACCTTCCAAGTCAGCCCTTAAGACATAAAGACCATTCTGTATTTTCAAACTGTATTCGGTACAGTTGTACAGTTGCAGAAATTTGATCAGGATCCAAAAAGAAAATCAACCAACTAATCATTCCTCCCTACTATTTGATATAACTGACACAGCCTAATTTAGTTTACTTACTCTTGAAATCACACAAACCCACTGAAACTCATTTACAGTTCTTGGTCTAACATTTCACAAAAGCTGGAAATTTCAGACTCTAAAAATATCTTTACTGGCATAATTTTCCTTCCTATTACTGTGGTGTGAATTATGTCTATCACATTTGATTCTTTTTCTTCCCTTTTTTTAATTTTAAAGGAATTGAGAAAGGTCATTTTGTGGCTTTTACAACCTTTCTCCTGTCTGAAGAGCTAAAACACAGATTCACACATACAGAGAAAAAGACAGAAAAAAACCATCCTGGATATCACTTGTGTAATTTCAATTTACCGCCAAGGAAAAAAAGAACAGCAGTAAAGTACCACAGAAATGCAAATCCACTTCATCAAAATACATTTTGCAGTGAAAGTGACTGCAATATTTTCCACACCATATTTTTGCATAATGATTCTGGTGGTCTTACTCCCTACTCAGCACAGTCAGTAGTGGGAGAAGACATAGACTGTTGGGTTCTCTGCTTGCCTTCCCAAATGTCCATATCAGCCAAATTTACCTGCAGACAGCCTTGTTTAGGCAGCGTTATCACCTGAACCCAACTCAAAAAGCAGGTTGGCAGATGTGCTGTATGGGAATGGCAACCACAAGAATCCCACCTCAGCCAGAGCAAGGAAATGACACCCGCCCCTTTCCTTCCCTTCCCCTGCTCCCCCCCCCAACCTTCTGGAAAAGAAACCTACCACCCATTCTTTTTTCTTCTAGAACTGTTTTATTAAAATGTGAAGCACTTAATTATCACTTAATAACTTCAAAAAGAGAAAAGTTGGGTCTACTGGATGAAAGGATGAAAAGTTATTTTTTGAATATAATATATATATATGGAGAAAAAAAAAGAAAAAGGTTGAAAAGTAGTCTGCCTTGTGGATCTTTGTGAGGATCCACTAGCCAGAATATAAAGAATTAGCTCCTTATACTCTGGCATTCTAGACCAGAGAAGGCCTCTGGCTTCCAGTATTGGAGCAGTCTTCACACAATTTCCTCCAGGGGTCAGAGGTGCTTTGGTATGTATCTTCTGGATGCAAAAACTGGATGCCGCGATATGCTCTTTTTTTTTTCAGTAGTGCTTGCAAAGCAGATCACAGCAGTTATCAGTACCTAACTGGACACCTGCCATCCTTTTGGCTGAACTGTCTTTGAGAAAGCATGATACCATGTTGACTGAAAGAAACAAGGACAAGTTACACAGTCCTACATGCATGTACCAGTGCAGGCAGTTTTGCATTGCTGTTTCCATCATGAACACAAGGAGCTTCAGTTACCAAAGAAGATTTCTGTAGGGAATCTATTTATGTTAAAGTGAGGCGGATGTGCTCCGGGAGAGAGTCCTGTCCCACGCTGCAGGGGTGAGTATACTGGTCATAAAATTGGTATAAATTTATAGGTGTCACCACTGTATTCTTTAGTAGCTTGAACAGGAAAACAAGTGGAATTTCTCCATGGCAAAGTTAAAGGCAGATATGTTTATTTTGTCTGATCCACAGGAGTGGATTTTAAAACTGAATTTAATCTCAGTGTTATAAATGATGGACAAAACAAAAGAAGCGTCTGCTGTAGAAGAGAGATAGTTGTATGAAGGAATTCAGACTGCCTCCAGAGAATGTGAGTGAAAAGTAATCCTATCTTTGGAACAAAATGGCTAGTTACACACATTATTTCACAAATTATGCTTCAAAATGGCATTTCAAAAGATGTTAGCATGGTTCTAAGAAGTGCATTACAATAAAATTTTCTCTCGTCATTGCAGAAGGCAGTATAATACCACATTGTTAGTACTTAGTGTAGGTTCACAAAATGTTTTGCCAAAAGTATGCAAACAAATGGAAATGCCATTTGACTTCAGAGAATATTAGTATATTTCTAGATTTAATTTAGATGTATACACTGAAAGAGAAGATGACGGTGCAAAAGCAGCACTGCAGTGTACTATTTTGCTTGGAACCATAGCTTGACTTTATGCAACTTGTTTTTCAAGATACTCATTTCACCTTTCTTTGTGGAATTACTACTTCAAAGGCTCCGGAAAGAGCAGTTATTTATTTATTCCAATAACAAGAAGAAATGCATAGCAAGGGGAGGGAGGAAAATCTGTTTACATTGTCCATGCTTCCTGGTGTTGTTATTACAAGTTGAAGAGACAATGTTGTATTCAGTTCCACCAAATCGTATACATGTGTATGGTGCAGGTCAGGGAATCAAACCTGACACTTCCAAAGTATGTAATCTGTGTTCAGGTCCAGATATAAAATAACTATATATCTACAGCTCCAGTGTCTCTTCAGCCTGTCTTCTAGACATGCAGGGTGGTAATGCTGACACACCACTCCATGCTCCCATGATGTGTTACTGAGGTACACAGTAGCGGGACCACAAATAGGATGACTGCAGAACAAGAGGGAATGGCTGCAAGCTGCAGCAGGGTAGGGTTAGGCTGGACATTAGGAAAAAGTTTTTCACAGAGAGAGTGGTCAGTCAGTGGAATCAGCTGCCTAGGGAGGTGGTGGAGTCACCATCCCTGACTGTGTTTGAGTGGATTAGATGTGGTGTTGAGGAATATGGTGTAGGGGAGAACTTGTAGAGTAGGGCTGATGGTTGGACTTGATGATCCCAAGGGTCTCTTCCAACCTAAATGATTCTATTATTCTATGATTCTATGATTCTAATCTCTCAGAAAACATAATATCGATGCTGCGCTGTATATACATATCATTTTAATAGCAAAGAAACTCTCTACTAGGTTTATCTGTTTTGTTTTAGGGAACCTGTCAGATCCTTGAAAGCAGCAGAAGCTAACAATGCAGGAAACCTATGAAGAGGCAAAACATCACCACTGAATTTGTATGTATTTGCAGTGCTCTGTGGAGGACAGAGGGAGAAAGAATATATTTTCCCTTAGAGCACCCTTGTTTTTTCCAAGTGAAGTTAAGCTTCCTGAGAAAAAAGCTATCGTAACATACAGAGAAGATCTGCTAAGATGTCTTATTTAACACAATATGATTAAGATAAAAGCATCATACCTTGAAGTCTGCATACCAGCAATAAAAGCAGAAAAGTCATAAAAATAACTCCACCCATGACTGAATGAATATCTTTACTACTCATTCAGTATAGGGATTTATACATTGCCTTTTCTGTATGGGTCTAGATGTGCAGTCAATGGCCTCAATGCTTTTTTTTCTTTCAGTGCACTGGGAAAAAAAAAAAGTAGTATTCTTCCTGTGTGTTTTGATATAAATTAAATACTTCAAAGACTGCTTCAGATTTTAAATTGTGAACTGGATATGAAATATAAAGAATATGGCAGATAGGAAAGTGATTGAGATGAGACATCCAAATATTTTAGAAAATTATGACGTATAACTACTTCTCACCATTTAATATTTCCTTTCTAATGTTTTCATTTTGGTCAAAAAAAGATTGTAGTTCTCAAAGGCATGATATTACTACAAGTTTTTGTTTAGATAAAAAAGGCTTTTTGCTTTGGAAAGAAAGACTTGTTCTGCTTTTCCAGTTATAAACTCAGCAGATCTTTCAGTGATTTCTTTCAACATAAAGTGATGCTTAGAAATGCCATTTAATAATGTCTTTATGTTTGGTATATTCAATGGCTGACAATTTTACAGCAATGGAAAATATATAAACTTCAAGTAGAATTAAAAGAGTGAGAAAATGAAATTGTATATTGAAAAATCAAGCTGTTCATAAACAACATTCAGTCCCCAGAACTCCAGAAATGCCTCATAGGTACCAGAGTCAATATTAAGGTAATCATAATGATTGCATTGGATAATTTTTTGTTTATTAAATGAAGGAGGAGATTGAACTCTTTTTAGCAAGTAAATAGGTGTCTGAGAGGAAAGTTTGATTTATTTTTTTTAAAAAGAGCAGCCCAAAGCTGCCTCAGACATGAGATTTTTCTAAAGGGAGCTACAAGAATTAAATGCTTACCTGCTCTGATATGCCAGGAGAGATTAAACTTCCCTGTGTTTCTCTGAAAATTCCAGCTTGGAGAATTACAGTAGATGGTGGAAGATGTGTCTAATTTCCTTCCTTTCAAGTGAATTTTTCTTTATGAAAGTGTCAGATTTTATTGTATTAAATGACAAATTTCAGGAAAGAAAGGAATCTGAGAAGATTCAGGATTAAAAACTATGACTATCCCCCTAACTGAAGGGCTTGCAGACTCTTATAACCAGAAGTCATGCAAAAGGCCATAAATACATGTTTATCTACATTTTTTTTAACATTAACATTTTGTAAATATTCAAATGGTGGCAAAACTGCTTCCCCATTCAACGATGCTAATACAGATCTATCTACACTTTTGGTTTTACACTAACCAGAAGGCGTGCATATGCAATGAAAGTAATTGGAATTGCAAATAAAGAATATGAACACAGCTTTTTAAAAATTTGCCTGCCTACTAAAGTACTACCTCCTTAGTGGTATCACCTCAGTAGTAAGCTCAGGAGAACTCAGTATCTTGGACTCCAGTGCTGTTTGGCACCCTTAGTTGTTGTGAAGTGGTTTGCATTGGATTGAACAAACCTATTCGGATTAACATTGGAAAGAGATAAAAAGCTCTTCTCCTGATCAGACAACTTCCACAGGGGCTTTCCTGCTCTTCTCCTGGCCTCACGTTCCTGCTGCCTCCTTTGTGTCATCCGTTGTGATTGCACAGCTGAGCTGGGAGCAGGATGGAAGTCTGACCTTACAAAAACCCTCAAACACTCTTTTCCCCACTTCCCTGCCCAAATTAGGGGAATTTTTACATTAGTTCAGCCAGTTTATTTAAGCCACTTCATAAGATCACTGTGCTGGATTCAAGGTAGTGGGCAGCACTGCCACTGCCTGAGGTAGTCCTCAGCCGGGGAGCATTGCCGCACCTGCAGGTGTCAAATTCATCTAGTTTAAGCTAATAGGTTTTATTTACACTGAAATAAAAGAGGAGTAAAACTTGTCACCGACAGTCCTAGCTGCAAGCCAGTTCCCTGTTTGCCTTCCCACTGGTGTAAGCAGCAGACACTGAGCTAACCTGGACACACCAAAAACCTCCAGGAATCCCACAGGACCAACGCAAAGTTTCCCAAAGTCTCTCTGCCCTACCTCAGTAGCTTGTTTTACGATCCAATATGAAGAGTGAAATACAAATGTCAAAGCAGCTGTTTACATTCTGTGTCTCAGTTTTATATAATTATTTGCAATCGACTTTGGGTGTGCTCTTAATTGTGTGCAGTTTCTTGATTAAATTTTTAATTAATTAATTAATTATACTTACAGTCACTTTAGCTCACAAATAAACTAGTTTTTATGTAGTTTCTGATGCAATCTTAGTTTCTGTCTGTCATAAAATGCATCTCACCAAAATCTGAGTTGTTTACAGCCCTTGACTCTAATCTTACAGGGCACGACAGATACATATAACCTTTATATATATGAATCACCTCTAATTGAAGTCTGTCATGATGCCTGCATCTCTCCTCTGACTGACCTCTGTAAGGCACCATAGGTTGTGTGGCATTGGAAACATGGTTAAATTAAACCTAATCTGTAGGAAAATAACAAAGAACTACCATATAAATGTTACCTTTTGTGGTGTAGTAAACTACTTTAAGGAAACAGTTTTAAATTGAACTGATTTAGAACAAGATAATTTAGTTCAATAATCTGAAATAAATTATACAGATGTAGGAATGCCATTTTTTTCTTAAAAAGCAAACACTCAACTCATTTCTCAACACTTTCTAATTTCCCCCGAGTGTTTCATTCCATGAGAAGTATGGATATTTCCATTCCTGCTTTTAACATATAGAAGTATTAAAGCTGTTAATAAAAATCTCTAAAACATTAAGGTAAATGGTGAAAACTTATTTTTCTTCAGAGAATAAAAAATGTCTGATTTTCATTAAGCTTTTTTTAATAGCCAAGTTAAATAAATAACCCTGGTGTTACCATTTATTAGTGTACTTGCTTCAGCAGCTCCTTTGCAGTAAATTTACCGGATTCTCTGCAGGCAGCAGTGACTTAGTTTGAGCACATCAATGAGCAACTGGAGCCCAGCTGGTCCCCTGGAGAGGATGAGCTGGGAACTGAGAGTGATCAGGGCATGGGCAGGGCCGTGATGAAGGCACAGCCCCACTGCATCAGGATAGGGTGGTGAGAAGGACAGGGTACATCAACAGTCCCAGGCAAGGTGAGATATGGAGTCAAGCCTGGGGTGTGCACAGAGATCTCCTCAGGAGAGGCAGGAGACAGAGCTGTAAACAAAGTTACTACAGCATATCTGCAAGGTCTATCCAAGAAACCTGCAAACTAGGACATCCTTTCTCATCCTTTCCTGTGCTCCTTTCTAGGTGATGGTGACTAGAGTAAGTCAACCACTTTAAACAAGGATATCACGTAGCCTCAGTTTTGTGGTTCTTTTGATTGTTGTACACTTCTGTTAAGAGAAATATAATTTTAAAGTGTTCCTTCGAAGAAAAAATTTTGGTTATATTGAATTGCTGATATACAATCCTGAAAGCCAACAATAAACAATATAAATCAGAAATCTAGCCAGAGTTTCTCAATATCCCTTCCTTTGCTGGAGCTTGTGTATGTAGACTTGCCAATGTTCAGAGCATCAGGGTTCGAGAAAGTCTAACACTGATTGCTGAATTAAAGGTCTCATCACTAAATAAATTGAAATTGTGAAGAGATGAACATCTTCCCTTGAAAATTCTCAGAAAATTAATTTTTTACTCAAAGATTAAGTGCAGTAATTTGAGAATTATTTAATGCATACATAATAAATAGGCTGAATCAGTGCAAATCACAGTGCAAAACTATGCAGTTTCAACCAGAAAACCTCCATTTTCATGTTGATAATAAAAGCTGTATCACTTGATGTCTAGTCATAACTGGCCAGAAGATTTCTGTGTGCATGGTTTAATAGCAATGTACAGAACAGTTAGGAAATTATCACTAGATTAATTGTAGATAGAAGGAACCAGACTGTGAAGTGCTGTAGTATGGGCAACAGTCTTTCAGCCAAGTCTGAGCTCATGAACTACTCTTGTGACCTTGTGTTTTCCAAAGAAGCAAGCAATGCAGAATAGACAGCTTGTGGCTCAGCTTCACCTCCTGAGTTACCAGCCATGTGTTTGTACTTCTCTGAAGCATAAGAAGTACAAATTAAGCTGAAACACAGTAGTATTTTCTCCCCTATGCTGCGAAGGAGTCATTACAGTACAATTTTGCTCAGTAACACTAGAAATATACAGCTATAATGTGTCTGTCTCTGCTTCATGTCTTTTAAGTCTCAACTTGCCTCCATCAAGTCCTATTATACTGTTTCTGATCATGTTTCACTTCAAGGGTGCAGAGAGAGGTGCTAGAAATCCCCACATAAACAGTCACGGAATAACCTGTTTCTGCATTCCCTTTGTGCTGTCAATAAGTGTTTAGTTTATGCACTGGAGGGAAAAAAAGTCTATGGCCTTCTTAAAAGAACTATTCCTGTTTAAATACTCTTGTGAAAGTTTTAATTATCCACAAAATGGCTAATCCCTTTCTGAATGCTATTCAAGCTCTTGGCTTTTATTATCTAACTCACGAAGAAACAAATGACATTATAGTTATAATCCAGGGAAGCCAGCTCAGATACTGCAGTTCTATCAAGATCCTCAGTTTTAGCCAAGAGGGACACTGTGAAGATGGAGAGCTGAGGAATAGTTTTTAAAGAAATGCAAAGGATTTGCATTTTTTTATTTTAATTTTTCTTTTTACCCAGTTCATGAAGTTGGACCTTGTCCAAAAACTGTTATATCCTTCTCAAACCTGATATCTCTAATGCTATTTTAACTGGTGGAAGTCTCAACAGAAGGTTTAGTAGTAGTACATATGTGAGTATGTGAGAATGAATGTATACTGCATCAAAAGTTTAGTGAAATACACAAAATAACAGTACAGGTTATTGATTATCAAGGTAGAACTAATATAAGAAGTCAGTCTTTAAAAAAGCACACAAAAAAAGGCCAATGTCTTGTAAAAAATCTTACACCTTTCTTCTACCTGCCCCTTTTTATGCTCTTTTGCATGTTGGTCCCTGTGACAGCCACAGAGATGCCCAGAGAACTACTTGACAGCAGCAAGAATGCACAAGATCTCTATGATGAATGTAACTGCTATTAAAAAAGAAACTCATAACGTTTAATGCATAACAAGTTTGTGGGAGGCTGTGGTTACCCCCTTTTTATCCTGTCCTTCTACTAAGGCAGTTGTAAAGTTGTAAACTAAAGTTGTAAGGTTTGTAAAGCTCTGGTGGAGATGGATCTCACAACCCACACTGTGGGGATTGCCCCTGGGGCTCAGTCTTTCCTTCTCTGCAAATGACTCTGTTGTCCAGTGCTGATTGCTTTTCAGCCAGGCTTGCAGTTGGGTTAAAGGGCTGTTTTGGTGTATCTTTACTGAGCAAAGTGTCTCTAACTAAACTAAAGGTGAACCTGTAATTCAAAGGGAAAAAAAAGTCTATATCACTTTTACGTTCATTTCACTGTTCATGGTGAGAAATCATTCTTATTTTTCAAGCTCCTAGAGTGCTAAGCTGTGAAAATGGACCTTCAGTAATTTTCTTTTAATTGGGAGACCGGCAGTACAAAGATGGCACAGGCTGGGTTGTATTTTGAAATAACCTGCTGCAGCTAGCACTGTGGCAATAATTGAGTCTTGGTGTGACTGAAGTACAGTCCATCTAATGGCAATAATAGGTTCCAAAGCCTGGTGTTCTTTCATAGGTGATAAAAGGATAATTTAATACGAGGTATATCTAATTCTTTTTTTCAGTGGGTAATACCAGATCAGGGTTTCAGTTTCTACTTTAGTTAACTATTATAGAACTCACCAATAACTTTGAGTTTTATATGGACAGGACTATGTGAATCTTATCCCTGTGTGGAGTATCTAATAGGAGTCTAAAATGACACTAGACACCTGTGTTTAGGTGTCTGTATTGCTTCCTTGTGTCTCTGTTTTGGGATCTTAACAAGGGATGCCTGAGGAGGTAAGTCTACGGTATTGCCATTGACTCCTATAGAATTCATGGGTTCTACGTACTTTGAGTAAAGCCATGAGTATTACGACTTCTAAAAGACCTGTGTGTTATATAGATGTCTCAGGTCAATCTCACAGTCACCAGGGCCTGTCCTCAACTGTAGTTCTGCCCATGCTGCTTTGCTTCACGAAATAAGAAAATGCTCAGACTGGAGCTGGGCTAAATTGCCTTAGATTTAGTAACTCTGTNTGGCAGTGGATCTCAGGAATATTTTTCTTCTCCTGTGGGAACAACTGGGATTAGTGTTTAGCTAATCCCCCTCTTCCTGTAGCTCTGTTTTCTCCAGTAGCTCATTACTTAGCACAGACAACCCAGATATGGAATACGCAGGACCAGCTCCTCTCACTGCCTCACAGTCTCCAACTACCACCTCCCTGATGCAGGGCTGCAGAGTTTTCTGAGGTGAGACTTTTTGATTCTTTCCAGCTGAAATGGCTCCTTTCTGTGGGAACTAAGTGCTCATTGACTATGAATGAATATTCATCCTGAATAGGATGAAAGAAAGCAGTCTGAATGTGACTTCAGTAGCTTCAGGACTCTACCGGGAAGAGAAAGCTCCCGCTTCAATAAGTGATCATAGTGAGAATGCTTTTTATAGTATTCAGAAAAAGTTTTTATGATAAAGAATATATATAAGATAAGTGTTACATGCTGATTCTGGCATGCTCCCTGTGCAACTTCAGTGTCTTTTTAATGTGGACTTTATGGATGTCATTTTGCTATAATGTAGAATCATAAAATTTGGGAATAGTTGAGATAGGAAGGGACCTCTGAAGATCCTCTTGTCCAGTGCTACTATGTGCCACCGAAGCACATCTACACCAGCAGGTGCAGGGAAAGTCCTGGCCCTTCTTTGCACCGTAGATGGACTGAAAACCCAAGCTGACAGCATATGTGGTAATATATGTACCAGGAGAGCTGAGGGGCAAACTACCACAAATGCACCCACTTCTGGAAAGCAGTATAGGTGTATAGGGAGCATACAGTACACATGTGGCTATACTTCTTCTATATCTCAGCTGAGGGGCCAAAATAGCCTACAGTGTTAGATTTATTGGCTCATTTACTAGTTTATGGGTCTCCCTGGAGCTCTGTGTTACTTTGTTTAAATGTGCTTAATCAGTCATGTGTTGCATTAAACAAGCTTCATGGGTTGGGGACAAATGCTGCTGCTCCCTCTGCTTGAAATGATCCATATTAAATTACAATTAAAGATTTTGTATAAGAGATTCACTAAAAACAAAGGCTGTGAAAGGCAGAGTCTGATGATACAGGATCCAAAAGGTACTTTTGGTATTATAAAGTATCTTAATGTTGTATAAGAACAGATTGGATTAATTTTTTTTTTGCATTGCAGGAATTAGCAGGAGGCATGCTGTATTCTAGATTGTGCTATCAGATTATCACAACTATTCCTTTTGGCCTTGAAGTATATGAAACCACACACACACAAAAATGTTGATAAAAATACTAAACAATTTTCATCAAGATTTTAGGCTGAAATCTATTTATCAAATTTACATCCCCATGTGATTTGGAGATTTTTATTTATTAAAGCATACAGTGTTGACTAAATTGCAAGACAAAATATACAAAAATTAATAGCTCAGCAAGTTTTTTTTTTGTTTTTTTTTTTGAATCAAAAGTATCTGTAAAGAGTATGAGAGTAGAGAAACATTTTCAGTGAGGCAAAATGCCACAGTAGCATGATCCTTGCTCAGTTATAGTGATTTGTGTTAGCCAGACCCTATTCTTTTGAGTGGTTGATGTTGACTTAATTTTTCCAACATTCCTGAAAACCAAGCCTCAGTGCGATTGATTCGTAATATCATTTCTATGGAGAGCACTAGAATTTTATTATTATTGCTGAAGGAAATATATACCACCACCTTGGCCTGAAGAGATTAGATACTTTTGCTTTTGCACACACTTTGCTCCAAAATCTGATTAACACTGTCATCTTAAAATAACCCCTACTGGGCCATTTCGCTGGAAAGTTAAATGTGACTTATGACTTAAAATACATTACTATGCTGAGTGTTCACAGCATTGAAAAATGATATCCAGCATCATGTGAAATATTTAGTTTCTGCCCATAAGGAAACAGAAAGATATAATCTACTGTAATACCAAAGCATTTTTCAATCCATAGAGA
>VZTM01020642.1:235214-253529 GCA_013400555.1 Jacana jacana
ATTTTAAATATAATTTTCAAAAAAATTTTGGTTTTTTTTTTTTTTTTTTTTTACTTCTGACAAGGAAAATATCTTTCAGCCAATTTCTTCTTTATTTTTGGTTTTATAATTTTCTTTAGCTGAAACAGAAATCAGCTGACAAAACCAGGTGCACTGCTGATCAAACATGAAAAATTTCTGGGTGTTCTTTTCAGCTAATTTCCCCCTTCTTCAGTGAGTTAAGTCTGACTTTTTCTTCCCCAGAAAAAAAAAAAAATTGGGATGGTTTCTGTTAAAATTTCCATTTATTAAAAAATATGTGTTTCCAATAAAAAAGGTTTTAACAGAAACATCAGAGTCTCTGCAGGACTGGCCTCGTGCCCTTTGAAGCATCCAGCCATCAGATAGCTCCCTCTGGGAGCACCAGATTTCTGGCTGTACTCTTCACAGGTAGCCAGGGAGAAAAGCTCATGTAAGAGATCCCATAACTTTCTTCTTTTGGTTAAAATATCCATTGAGAAAAACCTTCCCCTACTCTATTTTTAGCTCCTGATCCCTGGACATAATTAAATCCATGAAAAAGATTTTAAATTTCTCCCCTAAAGTCCAGGAGGGCTAATGGTTTTTAAGTAGCTAATCACCTTCCAAAAAGTGAAAAGAAATTGTATTAGCTCCAGACAGAGTTTCTCTTTTCTAGCCTTTACTTCACCTATGCTTTTCTATTCCATAATGCCATTATGAAAAGCAATAACTATGCAAGTAAGAAGGGAGAGAGAATTTCAAGTTATTTATTGAAGCATTTTCCTTGCCATAAACCTTTCAATCATTTACCTGTCACCAGCACAAAAAAGATTCATTAGATTACTATTATGATGTGTTACTGCAAACCATCTGGATCCAAGTCATCAATGTTTCTTTGCTGTTATTTAGGCACAATGATAAAAATTTTCCAACCCCACCAGTCCAAAAATCTCTTCCTCCTTCAGTACATGGGCTTGTTATTTGCCTCTTAAGGCAAATAGCCTTAAAGGCTGAGAAGAAACTTTAAAATCTGAAATAGACAAGCTTTTGTTTTCCATAGAATGACAGTAACCTAGGGATATGATTAATCTAATGTAATGCAGTACTAATTTTATTTTTTTTTCTTCTGAATAGTGTGCAATTTATCAGCACTTTTCATTTCCTTTCTGTTATATATATGAAAAAACATCCTGACACAACAAGGATGAGCTGAATTACATTTAAGCCAGCAATATGGCTTTCACTTGATGTAGTTCTAACAGAAAACTGCTTTAGAAGGCATGATCTGAACATAATGCATTTTAAGAATTGAATAACCCATATGCCTTGGCAGCCACAGACAATATCAAAGAAACAGTATATACTGTCCTAATTGACATCATAATCTCTGAAAAAAAGCTGGAGATAGGTTATGAAATATTTATTGGTTCATTTTCCACCTGAAATTATTTCTGCTGTTTTTTCACTATCTGGGTGGCTTTTTGAGAATGAGCTACTGGAAGCAGTCTTAGGCATAACATTGTATTTCAGTCCTTCAAAAATTCTATTGCTACAGTTGTTATAGTTCCAGTATGATCCTCCTAGCATTTTTACCAGACTCAAATTATACTAGACTCAATTAATTTTAACTTTACACTGTTACAATGTATGTAACTTTGGGAAGCTAACATTAAATATTAAACACCTCACTAAATGAAAATGCAGTTCTACTTAATGGACCCCAAACCATAATCAGTAAAAGTGATGGAGTAAATCAGAAAAAAATTGATAAAAATCTAGAGAGTTTTCCATCTTACCTGTTAGAGGTTTAATGATTTTATCCAAAGACTGGATGGTTCCTGTCTTTACACCTGCACATCTTTAATAATGCCTTGCATGTAAAGGTCAGTTTTTGTGGGAGAGATGACCTGCCAGATGACTATATCCTCTAAGCTCTGTGCTTCGTAGTCATCAAGCACAACATAGTAGGCATAGTTTACACTCTGTATTTCTCCTAAAAGCTTTTTATGAGAAGGCCTGCACACACGATTTATTTTGAACAAGGGAGGCCACTTTGATCTCCCCAACCTCCGAAAGCAGCTGGAAGCTGTAATGGTGATCACTGCTCCTGCAACAGGGAGGATGCTGCTGGCTTTCCTAAACTAATTCAGGTGGACTTGACTTGTCTGCAGGAGGCATGAGTTTTGATGTCTGCTAGGTGGATCCAAACAGAACTCAGTTTCTCCCCTGCCCTGAAGCTCAGAATCGTAGGAATTGGAAGGAACCTTCAGAGTTCATCTAGCCCAACCTCCCTGCCATAGCAGGTTAAGCTAGAGCAGGCTAGACAGGAAATTTAGTATTTCAGGCAGATTTTGAATATGTCTAGGGAAGGAGACTCCACAACCTCTCTGGGCAGCCAGTTCCAGGCTCCATTACCTTCAAAATATGGAATTTTTTCTGCATGTTGAGATAGAACTTCCTGTGTTCCAGCTTGTGACTGTTGCCCCTTGTCCTGTCACTGGGCACCACTGAGAAGAACCTTCTTGACACCTGCTCTTTATATATTTATAAGCATTAATAAGACCCCCTTTCATTCTTCTCTTCTGCAGGCTAAACAGACCTGGGTCTCTCAAGTTTTCCTCAAAAAAGAGGTGCTCCATTCCCTTGATTATGGGATCTGTTTTTTTATTTTTCTTCTTCCTTACAGTTCTGAAAAAGGGTATACAGCAGAGATATGTTCATTGCTCCCCATAAATATCGCATTTCCTTCTCACAGGGTTTATGGGAAAAGTATTCTTTACTATTCTTATCTTCCAAACCTAGATGTACAGGAATAAATCTTGCTATTTGAGAGCATAAATTCAGCATATGTCATTTGAAAGGAGTATTAGGAATACACCATGACTAATGCCACAAAAGTTGTACATGAATAACCTTTACCTTTGTAGTACATGATGAAAATGTTTAGAGAAAAATCCCAGAGTATAGATGTCAAAGAATTTACTCTATGATTTACTCTGCAATCATTATAAAGAACAAGAGCATCTAGATGTTTGTGTGACAAAATGCATCTTTTTAAAACAATCTGTTGTTCTGAGCGGCTTATGCAATGACATTAATCTTCCCAGAAATTCTTGGAAAATGCAGCTAAACAGTGGATGGCTAGATGATGGTGCACATATACATATGAAATCCTTGCTCTTCTCTTCTGCCTCTTTTTCCTTGCTGGACAAACCCGTTTTCAGGATTGGGCTTCTGAGTTTAATAGCTGCAAGGGAGGCATCTGAAGCTTATTCTGACCATTGCCTGGTATCAGGTAAAATCACATTTCTACTTTTGTCAGGTTCACCTTGATTTGGAGATTTGATGCCTGACACCTTCCCAGGCTGTTGCTGATATCTGACTAGGCTTTGGCAGTGGGTTATGTGACTGACATACATCACTTTCTTCAAAACAATTGCAAGCCCCATTAAAATGCAGTTGCTGCACTGTCCTTTCACTTTCTAGTCTGGTCCTCATGCTTGTACTACATCAGACTGTAATTGTAGCATGATTACTTTGCATCTGATGCTTGCTCCTATATGCTATCTGTACAGCTGAGAATACTGAATCATGCTCCAGAGAGGCAGTCCTCTAAGATGGTGTACTCTGTTTAATTTCTAATAATTTTTTTCTCATTATGAAATGTACCTTCTGGACAGCCAAGGAGGTGAAAAACTGAATCTGTTTTCAGAGCAGACATCTTAAAAAAAAAACAACCCATATTCTGGTTAGTGATTATTGATCCAGGTATTTCCCTAAAATGAGAAAAATCAGGATGCAATACCCCAAGAAATGCAAATTGCCATTCTGTTTATTTGTTGTGTCTAACTCAAGACAATATCCTTCCCGTTCTCTTAAGCCCACAGCTGACACTGAGTACAAAACCCTGTAATTTATGTTTATAAGGTATCATAGGGGCATGTGCTTTCTTTGGCTTTTACAGAGCATTTGTCATCACAAATAGAAATCCACAAGTGGTGAACAGGCTTTACCAAAGAATCTTGAATTTGTATCATCTATCACATTGACTCCATAGCTGTGTTCATTTGAAATACACCTTGCATTGTCCTTTACTTTAAAGCATGACATCTCTGATTAAGGAACAAAGTATGTTATTTAAGTATAATGCCCTGCTAAATGTAAACTGTTCAGTGGGTGTTGGCAGGGGAATGTGAATGTGTTACAGGTTTGCTAATGCCATTTGTAACACTTGTAAAACATGGCAGACAAAAATTATGGCACTAAAGCAAAACTTTTTATAATTAGCAAGTGATAGAATATTCACTACATGTAACATATACAATTTGGTAGATATTAATAAAAAATAATTAAGGAAACATTTGCACCTTCTTTAAACTTTTCTTCAAATGATGAAACCTAATTATATTTTGTACTCTGTCAATCATACTTTAATTGCTGAAAATAATTTTTCTCTTCAGTGAACAGTTTAATTGCTTTGAAGTGTTAGTACTTCTATGAGTACATGTGAAAATGGCTGTTTTACTCATCAGTGAAAACAAACTTCTATCTATCTCCTTTGTTTTAAAATGCTATGTTTCACTTGCTTGCCTGCCTGATAAAGATCAGTGGGAAGGATGAGAAATCCCTATCAAATACCATTTTTTTTCCCTTGACCAATATATCTTTTGTTTCTGAGAGTCCTGTGTAGGCACATTTGTGATGAATACTGTTGGGTGTAGTGGTAGAAACAGGATATAATATTTGGAGTGATGGACACTGAGGAGTGAGGACATGCTGCAATTGAGATGATGATCAGGTGCAAAGCTGACTTTGGGACTGGAGTTGCCATGGTCATTTGAGAGCTTGTAGAAAGGAACTATGAGGGCAACAAGGAGGAGGAGAAGGGAAAGAAGTGGATCTGTCCACGTAACGTTACGAGGTGGGTTTTCTTCCCACTCTACTGCTTTTTGCAGCAAAATTTTCCTTGACAAGGTAATTTTTTTGCTGTAGGGGAAATCTCAGTGACTAGTAGTGTAGCTTCTGGAGACAGCAGAATGGGTTTGAAGCTGGAGGCATTGTACCTTCTGCAGAGTGTGCAGTGGGCTGCAGAATCTCTGAGTAGCAGGATGTGGAAAGGGGCATGAAGGTAGGAAGGTGGTGCTTTTGAAGCTGGCCTGAAGCCTTTGCCCAGAATACACTCCCAAGGCTACCCCACAGGGAAGCTGTGCTCCCACCTCTCCATTTCATGGTCTCTCTTGGCTGGTAAAGGCAAACCATATGCAGTAACTGATGTTGTCCACAGAGTTACCTTATCTTGTACCAATGTGCCTTGAGAGCAACTCAACACCTTCTTGGCATCCAGTGCCAAATATAACAAATGGGGAAATGTCCTACTTTAACCCTCAATATGAGTAGGTATTCATAGTGAATGTCAAGAGATATGACTCTCATTGGAAACCATCAGGTGCTTTCTGCTTCTTGGAACTGGTCCCGTCAAGACTAGCAGTATCCATGGCAAGAATTATTCTTTATCATTCTGGATGCTATAAAAGGAAGGTTTTGGGATGCAGAGTGCTGTCAGAAAGTTGTAGAATAAAATTCCTACAGAATTAACCTCTGCTTGATGTAGGGATCGAGTAGGAATTCCCCTGTGTGAGGTAGTGGTCCAATTAGTATTAGTGTTGAAGGCAATAGTTACTGGCCTACTGATGTCAAGGGTGCAGGTTTGTACACACAGCTTAATGTGTAAAGGAACTGCTTGTACTCTGAGGCCACCCACTATTTCTACACTTAAGTTAGTGTATCTTTAAAATATAAGAATGTAGGAACTTGCCTATATAAGATATATAATTTGCCTAATATAAGAATGTAGGAACACAGAAAACAATAAACATTATTGCCAAGTGCAGTCTAGGTAGGCATCAGAAAACACCCATGCAGGAGAAACAAATTATACACAATGATGGTAAAAAGATTAGGAATGTCCTATCTAATCAACAGCAGATTTTTCAGTTATTTCAGGAAGAAGTTTTACTCAATGTAACGACCAGGTGGAGTGAGGCAAAAAGCAAATAAATAGAGCAAGAATAGGAAGGAGAGCATTCTGGAGGAGGCAATTAGAAGCACTTAGTGTGACATTAGAGAGATACAGGGAAAGATCACAGAAAGCAGCAAGGAGGCGAGGGATGAGACTAACAGTGGTGCACAACAGATACTGCAATGATGACTATACTGGTCTGGATTAAGACAGTCAATTAAACATAGAGGATATAAAGTTACCTGCAAAACACTTTTATCTGTGAAAGACTTGGTTTGGAAATGTGATCCAGATGGAAATGACAATAAAGGCTGGTCCTATTTGAAACAGGTTTTCCTTGGCATTTTTTTGTGTAATACTCGAGTGCAAAGTGTATAATAATGCATAACTTTTTATCTTTATAAGGATTTCAAGAGACATTCCTTTAAAAATAAAAATTGCAAAGCAAAATGGTGGACTTGGGGTTAAACTCTTGTCTGCAAATGTTGCAGAATCATCTAATAGCTGAAAAAGAATTAGCATACCTCTGCAAAGAGGAAGCAGAGTAGAATTCAACCTTTTGATTCCCTCTTTATTGTGTCTGGGACAAAACTTACTCTTTTTGAAAGACGTTATAAAAGTAGTATACTTTTAGAAATCAATCGCAACAACAATTTGGAAACTTCAGATATACATATCAGCATAACAGGCTGGCTAAGATGGCATTTGATTAACTTCCAAATCTTCATTTTAGCGGGCTGAGCTTGTTTTACTCTTCACTGATTGCTTTTTTGTTGAAATGGCAATTACACTTCTATCACCTTCTAAATAACTTCCCTTTTCTAAGGTCTGTAAAAGCCTATGTACAGATAAATTCAATCTGCCTTTCATGTTCTGGTATTAATCATGCAGAAAATCTTCTTAGTAACACATTTATATTTTCTCAAAAAACTCCGACCTTTTGGAATTATTCGGTCACTAACTGCAGTGGCTCTGCAATTTATATTGAAAAAATAAAACCATATTTAGAATTTGTGTCTTTTTATATGGAAATATAACAACCTTTTGGCTTTTCAGTGTTTACCCCTTTTTGCTTGTGTGAAGACTTTCAGTAGGAAAAATGTTTCTTCTAAGGGTTTTCATTCACCGTTCTTGAGGCTTAAGCACATTGACAAAGCCTGTGAAATGAGTGTTTTCTAGGGGAACTAAAGTTATTTACTTTCAAAGACTGACACACCAGGAAAAATGTGTGATGCATGGCAATTGCTCAATTTCAGTTAAATCTAAGAATCTGAGGATTAAACTGATAGCCTCAAATCCATAGACAAACAGATCTGATGGCTGGCCTGAGTCATCATGGAGGATTTCAGTGTCCCAGTGAGCATCTAGAAAACAGCAACACCAGTGTCCCCTGACTGTTCTCTAACCATTTCCCCACCCTACCTTGTACTATCACTTTGGTATCTATGTTAGGTTACTATTTGGAAGCTTATTCTCCATACACAGGACTGAGGAATGTTGGTTGTGAGTAATAAGTGGACCAAAGCCAATGCAGCACCTTCCACAAGTCATCCAAAGTCTAGTGGAATCAACCAAAATACAGGGAGGTAAAAGAAGAGCAGCTCCACCAGAATTAGTGAAAATTATTTTGATGAAATATTAGGGGGTGGATACTGAAATCAGTCTTCAGACTTAAAGTGTTGAATTACTCCAAACAAATCCATGTTTCTTTACCAGCCACAAGTTATAGCAAAATCCTTGCGATCTTTTTGTATAAGATACCATCACCTTCCCCTGAAAAGGGATCTAAGTTTGCTTCTGTGTGGTAAGTGCTTGACTGTACTTTCTTCTGTGCTGCTCTCAGAGGTTGACACTATGCTCATAAGTTTCAGGTTAGCAAAATCTGTGGAGCTAATTCTGATTTACTTAGATAGAATAAACATATCCAGGCCACTAGTATTGAAAATTAAGGTCAATTACATTATATCAGAGATGAATTAATCTCATTAGGCAAGTATTTTGCTTACACGTCTGAGAGAATTTTTGTCCCGGTCTAACAGCATTACTTTCCTTTGAATCAATTCACAGGTTGCTTCAGGCTTTTTTGCACTTTTTTGTTTGTTTGTTTGGTTTTATGTTTTTGCTTTTTATAAATTGGAGGTAGTTAGTTTTGACAGTTGAAGCTGAGCCATTAAAATTAAGTATTTTGATATATCGGAAGCATTAAATATCATATCTATCTTGTTCTTACCTAAAAGCTTAAGATAAACACATGGCCCTGCATAAAAAGAAAACCAAAACCAAAACCAAAAAACTCAACTCAAAATGAAATTATCACAAAAATAAATAATGGATAACAAATAATGATAAATCTACTAAGAGGGGGTTAATAAACAGCAAGAGTCCACCTTCCCCCCAAAACAGAGAAAGCACAGAAGCTACCCTTTCAAAACACAGGTCCACAGGAAGGCAGTGCATGAGCTTGACAGAAAGCACTTTTAGGCAATTTCTAGAAAGCTGTAAAACATGTTAAATACTAGCCAGAAATTCTTTTCCTTATCAGATATATTGCCAAGAATAACAACTCATGCTGGTGTTTCCAAATAGATATATCACCGAACTTCTGTGAGGCTGTAAATGCCATGCACAGCCCTGTTGAGAGCAGGCCCTTTAAGAGGGAGTTACTGAAAGGGCACATATGCAAATAAGTGGAAGTAAGCGAAACGAAGTATAGTGAAGGCGAAACAAAGTTTCGTTCTACAGTTACAGGTCCTCATTCGCTAAGCACTACATTTCGGATAGGGAGAGGGGTATTGTCCATGAGCTTTCCACACACTTTCCTCAGGCTTAAAGTTGCCCCATGATTGGCTACAACATTTGTGTCATTTGCTGTTTCCCACACTTTGTTTCGCCTTCACTATACTTCGTTTCGCTTACTTCCACTTACTTGCATATGTGCCCTTTCAGTAACTCCCTCTTAAAGGGCCTGCTCTCAACACAGCCCAGTGTTCTGTTTTGACTGGTACTTGCTAAAT
This sequence comes from Jacana jacana, assembly GCA_013400555.1. Taxonomy (NCBI): domain Eukaryota; kingdom Metazoa; phylum Chordata; class Aves; order Charadriiformes; family Jacanidae; genus Jacana; species Jacana jacana. The sequence goes on from VZTM01020642.1 coordinate 244,248, forward strand.
AAGTCTACTTAGGACTATCCTTGTGCAGCATTGGGTTATAACCAGCCATTGCTTCAGGTTGCCTAGGGTAGGCTAAATACCAGAATTTTGAGACCAGTTCTTACAATGGTTCTCAGAGAATAAAGCAAATAACCCTCCCCTTCATTTAATATTTATACTGATTTATTGTCTCAGAAAAGATGTACCCCATTTAAAACGCTGAAAACAGGGTTTTTTTTTCTGTGTTCAGTGGGATTGAGACTGTGTAGATGATGCACATTTCCTGCTCAAATGGTATGTGCCTGAGAATTCTGCCAAAAACTGCTGGCAGCATTTATTCAGGTGGGTCTGAAGGGACCTCACCAGAGTTGCCCTGCATGCACACAGACCTCGAAAAGAGAGGTCATGCTAATAATTCTTAGCAGAAAATGGAACAAGTTAAATGATGATTGAAACTTCAGACAGGTCAAGATGGTTGGCAAGGTGCAGTGCCAAAGTAAACAAAATCCATTGAAGAGTATATTTGATATTGTTCAACAGGCAAAAATAAAATCTGCAGTTTTCTTGACTGGAAAGCATATAGGTTTTAATAGCTTAAACCGTATATTTGGGGAATGCTCCTTTCCCATATTTTGGCTGTAGGGCCAAAGTCACATAGATCTCAGAAAGAGGGGCTGAGTCTACATGCACATTTGATCTGCTGAGCTGCATTGCCCACCACCAGCTCAGTGGCAAAGCTGAAAATGGCACCCAAACTTCCTGCTTCCCCTTCCTTTGTTTAAAAAAGTGAGACAGAAGAAAAAAAACATTCATTTCAAGCTCTTTTGCATCACCTTTGTAAGATTCTACCAGCTGTATATTACTTATAAATTACTTATATTTTGCTTATATTAAATTATAAATGTTTTAAAATATTTATGCTTTAGAGCTTGTTTACTTGTTTGGGTTTTTGTTTGTTTGTTTGTTTGTTTTTAATTGGGGACTAAATAATATAGGACAGATTCAGAGGAGTAGATATGAAAGGTGAGGAAAATATTTTGTTCATTTGTTTCACAAATATGCAATTACAATCAGGGAAGTCTAGTAGAAAGAGGTACACAAAGTGCTTACATTTTCTGCAGGTTTCCCTGTGATATGTCAAGGATAGGATGTAAATAATAATTAGAAAAATATTATGTAGTCAGTCAGGAGTAACCTGGTTAAAACCCCGAACACCACTTAGAAAGTCTACCTCTGAGAAATCGAGTGCCAGGAAAAATGAGGAGGAGGAGCTGGTAGCAAGGCCTTTTCAATGACAAACAACAGCGTGTGAACAACAAACACCTCTACTGTGCCACTGCATATATTAAATATAAGAAAAGGGCACATCAGGAAGTTTCTTACAATTTTTTGATTTCATGACATGCTTTTATTACTTTCTTCATTTTTTCAGTCACAGGTTATTAGATTTACTGCAGCTTTGGAAGGTACAACAAATTAGTATCTGTCAGGTGTGCTGCCCCTAATGACTTTCTTAGCTTGCTCAAGTACAAACATCGTGCACTGATATTTATCAAGTGAACACAATCTTTTACCTATTCATTTGTCTTAGGAATGAAGAGCTTCATGTTTCCCCTGATATCAAAAGAAAGATTTCAATGAAGTCCAAAATGTTCAGTGTATCAAAAAGACTAAATTTTGCTTGGTTTTGATGATACTTAAAGTAATCTCAATAAGAATTCTGGCACAACATTGCTTCAGCCATTACCATTAAAAAAAAATTTTTTTCTTTTTTTTTTTTTTTTCCAAGTAGTACTCCGTTTAAGTACACTCAACAAGCAGTAAATTGCCACAGTAGCTACTGACCTTTTTGACAGGCCTAATCAACCTAATTCTGCTGATAATAGAAGAGTTAGTCTGGTCTGCCCAGATGCTATTGACAGGGAAAAAAAAAAAGTACCTTAATATCTTAAAAGGGCAATGAAAAAGTCAGTTTGATTACAATAATAAATTAAGTACTACCTATCCTGTCACATAGTCATATATATGACCAATATCGCTATTTGAGAGATGCAAAACCGGTCTTAAACTACAAGAAATTCATTGAATGAAGTTTTATTCCCTCTCTGTAGACGCTATTCTACTCTCTGTTGGGTATCTTTGGGGGTTGAATTCTTATGCAAAATAATGAAAATAAAGACACTTTCACTGTTTCATACAAATTTGCTATTAAATTACTTTAATTTCCCTTTAACTACTTATAGGAGACTAAAATGTTTTTGATAAGCTTTAGCCAAAGCACTAGTTAGTCCAATTGGCTTACATGATATTTGCATCAATTCTTACAAGAAGTATAGATTTTACTACATTGTAACTTGTTTAGTTTTGCATAATGAAACTCGGAGCAGCAAGAGGATTATCCTGAGTTTTTTGCCTGTGGCAGTTTCTGGCATTTTGTTTGAAACATGATTCTCTACCAGATGCTAAAAGCAAATCTGAAAGACTGAAAACATGCAGTGCAGAGGTGGAGAAAAGGACAAGAACAAGAAATGAAATATCCTTGAGAGGTAAATGCACCTGAAATATACTTAGTAGAAAAGGGACTATAATTGTCATTGAAATAACTGCAGTAAAGCTACATGATAAGCAGAACTGGGCCTTGCACAGTCTCTGTACCTTTTGTACCTTCTGATATAATTTTATAAAAATGTTTCTCAAGACATCTCATTAAAGATGACTCAGTATTGTGGAACTCCCATCTATTGCTTGTGTGGCTTCATTATTTTTAACATACCTACACTGGCACAAAATCACAATGCTGTGACTGTGATCACATTCCAGCCAAGCACTAACCAGAGTCTGATCTGAGTTATGATGCCATAAATCTATTGTATTTGAAATCACTGGGATCACATGCTCTACCAGAAAACACTGTTTGCTCTACTGAATGCTTAACTACTGAACCACTGCTGTGCTGTTACTACTGTAATTATTTATTATGAAAGGCTGACAGTTTGATAGAAAGTATTCTTTGGCAATGTAATATAGATATGGTGCTTGTGTATAACTCATTCCAATTAATTTTTTTCTTGGTATTTCATTAAGCATTAGATGAAAATGATTTTTTTCCCAAATCTACAATACTTCAGGCTTTCAGCTAATAAATTGGATGGCATCTTTGTTATTTACAAGGGGATTGTGATGCTAAGTTATAGTTCATTTTGAGCCGGTGCTTTGTTGATGATTGATTAGTGCCATTTGAAGCAAGTTCAGAGAAGCTGTATGAAAGACTCTGGGCCTACATTAAGCTGTCCAGCTGCTAAATGAGCAGAGTAAGGAAACCACCGTTCATGCTAATTCAGTAATGCTTCTCATGCATGCTCTCAACCATGCCACACACTGCTAATGCTACTTCTAGAAAGGAGAATAAACATCTTTTAGAGGCACCAAGGCCAAGCTACTTCTCAAATATCAAAACGTGTATTAGAGTGCTGCAAAGGTGACTTTTCTACTCTCTGCTCTGCAGCCACAGGAATAAGAGGTGGTAATTGCCTTTACTTTCCACTCCTTACAATTTAAAGCTGTTACAGGAACCTGAAAACTGCTTGATAGTGAAACTATTTTTTTATCTAAAGGAGCAAAGAAAACAGACCTGAAGTTTTCATCCACTCCAGCTATCTTTTATGAATTATAGAATAAGTTCAGAAGTCACATTCTTAGTGATTATTTTATATATATATCTATATCTATCTATCTGCAACATATTATCTCATACCCTTGTAAGAGGGGCAGTGGAAGGCCAACATATAAGAGCAGGTAGGTGAAAAGCACTTAACTGAGCAAGTTGAAGACAAATATTTGAGCCTGGCAGTCTCCCCTAGAATATCCATACATAGCTGAATCATATATCATAATTTAAACACTTTTCAGCATGTCCATGCGCAAAAGTCACAGAATCATAGAATGAGATAAGGTTAGAGGGGACCTCTGGAGATCATCTAGTCTAACCCCCCCTGCCAAAGCAGGCTGAACAAGAATGTGTCCAGGTGCGTTTTGAATGTCTCCAGAGATGGAGACTTCAACACCTCTCTAGGCAGCCCATTCCAGTGCTCTGCCACCCTCAAAATAAAGAAGTTCCTCCTCATGTTTAGATGGAACTTCCAATGTTCAAGTTTGTGCCTGTTAACTCTTGTCCTGTTACTGGGCACTACTGAAAAACAGACTGGCCCCACCCTCTTGCCACCCACCCTTTATATATTCATAAGCATTGATAAGGTGCCCCCTCTGTCTTCAGACTAAAAAGACCCAAGTCCCTCAGCCTTTCCTCATAAGCGAGATGTAATAGGCCCTTAATCATCTTTGTATCCATCTGCTGTACTCTTTCCAGCAGTTCCCTATCATTCTTGAACTGGGGACCCCAGAACTGGACACAGTACTTCAGATGCAGCTTCACCAGGGCAGAACAGAGGGGAAGAATGGCCTCTCTCAACCTGCTTGCCACACTCTTCTCGATGCACCCCAGGATGCCGTTGGCTTTTTTGGCCACAAGGGCACATTGCTGGCTCATGGTCATCCTGTTGTCCACCGGGATTCCCAGGTCCTTTTTCCACAGAGCTGCTCTCCAGGAGGCCAGCCTCCAGTCTGTACTGGTGCATGCGCTTATTCCTCACCAGGTACAGGAAACTACACTTGCCCTCGTTGAACTTCATTAAGTGTCTCTCTGCCCAACTCTCCAGCCTTGCTGGCTGTTCTTGGGGATTGTTCTGAAAACATCCTCAGTTGTCTGCAGCACTGGAGTCACTGAGTGGACCATTTGTGGTCAAATGGTACAAACAAAAATTTCCCAATAGGTGATTTATGATGACTGTAGAGATACTTCAAATGCAGCACATATTGAATTAGAGTTCCGATAGGCAATCAAGTTATTGTGGTGTAAAACTTTTTCACACGTCAGCTGAGCAATAACAACCGTTTGTGGGCAGGTCTTTAGTCCATAGAAAATGATAACACAGGGTTGAGCAACACCTTGATCTAAATGGTGGATAAAGAAGGTTTGCAGCTGTTAAATGTGTTGTAGTTCTGTGTGTGCAGCCAGGCAGGCAAATGAAGAGGCTAAAGCCTCCCTAAATCCATGCCTGGCTTAACTCAGACTGCAGGCTAAAGTACTTCACATTTCTGTAAAGTTGATCTATGCTAAAAGCAGACACGAGGACAGCTGCCATCACTCAGCTAATGTGCAGTAACCTGTTCCTCCAAATAAGCAGTGTGGGAATTTAGAGAAATGGTCCTACCACCTAAACCCACAGCATATATCCTGCAGTCACATCCTTGACAAGTTAGAACTAGAAACAGAGAAAAAAATATATTTTTGAATCCTCCAGCATCCAAAGATGCAGAGCGACATACACAGATTCAGAGGTTCCCTTCTGGCACCATGTGGGGTCTAGCAGTGGATCTGTTCGTACTGAACACTTTCCTTTACTGACAGCTTTAGGGCTGCTCACAGGGGAAAAAAAACCAGACAACGGTATCGTGTTCAGCAGAGAGTTCTGCAGCAGGTTATTGGCAAATGGTGTGGCAGGAGATTACAGCTCAATGCGAAGCACTGCAAGAAAGGTTAAGATCTAATTTCAAGTCATGTTTCTTTCTCCCTTTAGTAATATTTTTCAGACTAGTGGACTCACAACTGATTTTTGGTGCTGAACTGACTTCAGAACATTAGCTATGCCCATGTTAAATGTTTTTTTTGTTTGCTCTGCTGCTCTTACTGATGAAAGAAAAAAAAAATCATCATCCTATCATCCTAAATCCCTTTATGTTTGGAAAAGATTATAGATTTCATTAAAAAATGCCCTTTGGAGGAATATTTCTTATTTTCAAGGTTATGTTTTTACACATGGAAAGCATTTCTTAGTTGTTTCATATTTAACAGTTTTTGTGCTTAAAAAACCATTTTCTCCCTCAAATGAGTTGTAACTGCCTCCATTCCAAAATGACACATTTGCTAGTAGTCGGCTCTTTTTCTTAAATAACCTAGTTTTCATAAAACAGGAGAAAACCTCCGTTAAGACTTTCTGTTTTATAACAAGCTTGTCTGCATACTTTACTTTTAACAAAACAGAGTGTTATGTCATGTCAGATAGCAGAGCACAGAGCAGGTAGAAGAAGACTGAAATCCCAAGTATGCCTCCTAGAGTATTCACTGTATATTTGATAATGTTCTTATTGACTTTGCAGTTATACAGTTATACAGTTATCACAGTTATACTGTGATTGGAGAGGAAAGTAAAACTTATAGGAACTGGCCATTATATTTACATAAATATATGTAAGTATAAATGAAAACTAGACCAGATTATGATATGCATCACAAAATACCAGCTTCATATTATAATAGTATTGGCCAATACTGCCAAGTGCTGGGATAAAAACTGTAGAGGAAAGATGCTCAGTTCAATTTATAATTGCCTCTCTGTGGGAAACACTCATTGCCTGAGATTTCTTTGAACTAATCCTATGTAGATCAATCCTTTATCCCATCCATAGCAGTTTTTGATTTGCTGATCTCCCTAGGCTTTGCAAAAGAAAGTTTCATTATCCTATTGTAGCAGGGAGGAAAACTAAGGGGACATGGCCCCTTCTAAAGCTTAAAGAAAATGTTGAGGGAGGATGAAAAGCAGAAGGATTTTTACATCAGTGGCAATCTTGGTTCTCATAAGTCCTTGTCCTTTCCTTGTTACCACCATGACAGGGTTGGGAGGATGTCATTCATGAGCACTAGGGCACAAGGCAGAGGATGCCATTCTCCTTGTGCACTGAGATACCTCCTCCTGGCACCCAAGGGGCTCAGTAACATAATGCAGAGAAACTGGAGCTGGTTACCCCCTCTGCCCTAGATGTATGGGTCAGACTCTGAACTGTCTTTGGAGCTGTGACTGTACCACATTGCACTTAAACTAATTTCATAACATAAATTTGGAAAGGCTTTCTAACTTGGAAGCAGCAGTGTGCAATTGTGCCGATTCTAGGCTTTCACTGCTAATGGAGTCTTCCTGTGCTGCTTGCTTTTGTCTAACTTTCTAATATCTAACTTTCTAATGTCTAACTTTCTAATGTCTAACTTTCCTGCTTAGACATTTGCTAGATGAAAAAATTCTTCCATATCATGCCTCATTGTGTAGTGTAGTTATATGCTAAATATGTCATACTTACTGGGTGAAATGACAGCACTGAACAATCAGAGGCTAATATACTGTATGTTAACTTCCCCATTTAGTGTCTGCAGTAGGGAGTCTGACACCTAATTAGTGTAAAACTCACCAGTCTTGCTAGCCTGTTGTCACCCCTATTGCTAATATCACTTCAGTGGATCAGGATTTACCCTGGGTGAGATGATATATTTACAGTTATTTATCCATTACAAATTTTCAACTTCCTAGAAATTAAAAGTGGCAACTGCTTACAAAGGTCCCTCATGCCTGTACAAGAGGACCTGTTCCTTTGAGAAAAAAAGATAAAGTCATTTATTCTACATTGCATGTTCAGGTTGTTGTAGCTTCTCCTGGGCATAATGCTATTCAGGATTTCTAAATTCAAGAGGGGCTTGTGCTCACTAAAGGGAAACGAACACTCAAATTAGCAGTAGGTTTAAATTGTATTTTCAGAAAGCAGTACAAAACACATTACTCCAGACGTGGTGGTGGTTCAGCTGTGCCCAGTGCTGACTGATTTCTGTTGTCATCACTTAATTATTTTTATAGCACAGATGTGATTAAATGTATGTTAAAAAGCAAGCAGGGACAGTGACACTGAGCAACAGAAATGATTTCTACTCGAAGTAAAAGAATATAAAAGCTGGGAAGGGAGGGAGAGTCTTATAAAGAGTCTAAAACAATATGACTGATTTATTGCTATTAGGAATGAAAATAAAAAAGTATTTTCTAAAGTTTCTCTATAAGAATTTAATAGCTTAACAACACGATGGGTATTTCATGAGAGGCACAGGCTCAGGCTGAAAACCCAAACATTTCTTAGTCAAATATTTCTTAGAAAAAATCCTTCCATGTAAAAAATCTGTAGCTGCCAAAACACCCTGCAGAAGATACACATGGAAGACAGGGAATTGTGGATAAGCATATGTTTACTAATGAGAAAGTTGTCCGTTATTGAAACTTATTTGATTCAATGAAATGAAATGCTGCAGTTAGGAAAACACGTTTACTTGTGTTTTGCACCTCCCCCTAGCCCCCATCTACATTTCATTAAATGTAAATAATAAATGTAAACCAATTTAAAAAGCATTTCATTTCCTTTCTAAAATCTCCAAGCACAGTAAAACGTATTTTTCTTGTTTATCCTCAGAGGGCCCTATGTTTAATGGATACTACAGTGTACTGAAGCATGTAGGACTGGGGACTAGAACATCACAGTGCTGCTGTGAGCTTTTTCGTTAACCCAGACTGTTGGTTCTCTGTGGTTACTTGTAGCAACTGTATAGAGAGACATGGCATGGTTATTCCTTACCAGCTCATTGCTGCAATCCTCATCAAAATCCTCCTCTATCCCATCAGTCATCTCTTCTCCATCCCCATCTGCATCTGGCCCTCCTTCAATTGGCTCTTCTGTAGAGTTATCTGCATTCTCTGATATGCATTCCTCTTGGATCAAATCAGCATTATCTTCCATTTGTTTCTTTTGAGCTTCTGTAAGGAAAACATACTCTATAGAGATCCAGTAGCCTTCCCTATTGGTGGCAAAGAAAAGTGCTCTGAGGAAGAAATCTAAGCTTCCCATCTCCAGATGAGCTAGCTTTGTAAAAAGCAGCATGTTAATATCTACTAGACAAATACTGTTTTCAAAGATTAATGCACAAATCAAGCATAGTACCGACATGCTCATCTATCCCATGCAGTGGATGAAGGCCTGATTTACCAGTGTGTCTAACTTTTTCATTTTCTGAATTTTGTTTTGCCTTGGGAATCCAACTGGCATAGTCACAATATATTTATTTGCAGCCAATGAGCAGTACCTAAATCTCTATACTCTGAGAAGCACAAGGTTGTTAACTGCCAATAAGTAAACAAGGATTTGCATAAATTTGCTGTGAATATAACTCAACAACCACACAGATAATCAACAAATCGTTCTAGACAACTGAACATATTTTTAATGGAGTAAATTAACAGTTTCTCCCCATTGTTATAATGTGCTGAGCTAAGTGGGGAATAACCCCATCCAATTATCCAAATATAATATTTCCTATTGTTTCCATGAAGTGGTGAAAGAAAGACCATTTCCATGGAGGCCCAGAGGACCTGTTCTGGT
>VZTM01020660.1:16948-32057 GCA_013400555.1 Jacana jacana
AAAGGTAAACTCTCCCCTAAAAGGGTGCTGCCTGCCTTTGTTACGGTATTTTTGTATGAGAGATATTTCATGCTTCTATACCTGATTTAAAAAAATGTTAAATAAGCTGGCATTTTGAAGCAGGACTGTTCTGCTTGTGTAAAGACAGCAAAGCCAAAAATTCTCTTTGCAGATTATTTCATGGAAGTTTATTATGGAAAGTTTGAATTTTTCTGGTATTGACCCATGTTAGAGACAAGATAGTAGGTAATTAGCTTTATTTCTTTCCGAGGGAAAGAAGGCTTCTGTGTAAGCTCCTTTCCATATATTTGTATTATTAATGGATTTTTGTATAGTACAGCCTGGTTTCAGAATCATATGGACACATTTTCTTGCTATCCTCTACCAATACAGACCAAAAATGATAATTCATGCTAGAGATGCCAGTTGCAAAAGTTAATGTTTACTGTTTCAATTGTTAGAGTTTAATTTTTAAATTACTTTACACAATAAACTGTTAGAAGTAGTGTTACCTAATATTCATTCTGTTCTCTAGGTACTTAGTGACTGGACTTTAATCCATAACAGTGTTGTGAGTGGGATCTCTTACCATTTTAATGAATTGCATTTCCCATGAGAGAGCTTGGGTAGCTGTTCCAACTCAATAAAACTGGCTACTCTAAAAAGTATTTTGGGGATGTAGATGGTGAGGAAGGCTCAGAAGTTTGTATGTGAAACAAAAACGTCATTGTTTTGTGTCAAACGATACAGATCATCCAGGTGCCTCAAGGAAAATACAAAATCTTACCTACAGAGAGAACAAAAGTTAGTCCTTACCCAGTGGCTCTCATACCCGGGCAGTTCCAGGAGTACTACAAAAGGTATTTTAACAGCATGCTAACTTTCTCTACATCTAGCAGACAGAAAATGTTTTAATGTATTTATTTTAATGTTTGGAATTAATTTTATGTTTGAGATACTTGCTAGTCTAATAGATGCGTAGTGAGACAGCTTTTGTCAACAAAACATTACTGGCTGCAAGAGTATTGTCTCTGCTGATGTGTTGCAGTGTCTGAGATTTGGCCTGCTCAGGTATTTACTGTGGTAAAAGGAGACCTTGATTTCACTCCTGCTCATCCCATGTTCACTCACCATCTGTTGTAATGCTGACTTGTGATCACGTGTTCTGTGTGACAGCCTTACTGTCCTTTTTTAAATTTTTTAGAAAGTTTTTAATTTAGCAAAAAAAAAGTTTACCTGGCGGCATGTTCTGATTTGACAAACACTGACTTGAAAAATGTTGCCTAAATCTTACCATCTGTGCAACAGAGATGGTACTCATCCTGTACATGGCACTGATTTCTTCAGAGAAGCTCTATCTCCAGGTGCCTTGCTCGTGAAGTGTGAGTGCATACAGCCCACCCCAAATTTATATGCTACAGGATATTCTTGAAGGACTTCAGTTTTATTGAACTAATTGAACTAAAAATATTAGATGCCTAGTTTATTTTACACTTAGAGGCTGCAAGTGGAACTACTTATTCTTCTTAATGAAGGACATAACCTTTGAAAATACGCATCAGAACAATGTCCTGCTCCTTACAATGCTTGTCCTTAATAGAAAGAGGAATTTTTTCTCAGTATTTAAGGTTAAAAAAACCCCAAACAAACAAACCAAAAAGGGTGGATTACACATGGTAAACTGTATCTGGCTATAAGCAACGTGATTAAATCTTCACGTTCTTCTGAAATGATATTTTTATATGCATGTTTTATTCTCCTTCAATAATGAAGGAATTCGGGCATACAGCCCTATCCTTGACTGACTTTGCTTTGGACCCTTGCTGTTTGTGTGCCCTGGCTTAGAATTGTTGTGCACTGGGCATGTAAAAATAAAGTGTATAATCCATTGTGCGTTAACGTGGAATGGGTAAAGCTTTTTAGGGGTTCCATGGCCTCTTACGATTATGTACATTTGGAACATTGCAGATATACTCTTCCTGTGTTCCACAAGTACGTACTAGACAGAGAAGACAAGTACTAGATGGTATTACATTTGGGAGGAGGAATTGATACATTTTCTGTGTTACCAGAACTGCATGTTTTTATGTGCCTTCCTGAAAAAAGGCAGGTTTTCATAGTCTTTCTCACTGAAGTCTGTGTATTCTGTGAGACTTAATATTTATGCATTAAGTACACATTAGTTAATTGATTTTTTAATTTTTATTTATTTATTTAAGATACTCTCCAGATGAACTTCGTTACTTGCCATTAAACACGGCTCTTTACGAGCCCCCTTTGGATCCCGAGCTGCCCGCCTTAGACAGTGATGGAGATTCGGATGATGCGGAGGAAGGGCGAGGTGATGAGAAACGGAAAACCAAAGGCAATTCGGTGAGACAAACTGAAAATATTCTTTAGAAAAAAAGTCATTTCCCTTCACTTCTGTTAGTTTCGGCACTTTCTTAGTAGAATCACTAACATTTGCAAAATGAAGGAGAATCTTAAACTAAAAATGTATTTCCCTTTTTAGTACTTTTTCTTTATTTTTTAACATTTCTCTTTTGCTTTCTGTTTGAACAATTTATAGAGTAAATCAAACAAATGCTTGAAATCTCAGGCCCTTTCTTCCTTTTTTTTATTTTTTATTTTTTTTAAATCTTGAAGTATCTTCCCAGCTGCAGCTCTTTATTATGTTTTTTTTTACCTAGGGCAAGGTTACTACCATTTCTGAGGGAAGTGAACACTAGTTCAGGTCACAGCACATTTGGTTATTTAAGTGCTGTAGGATCTTTCACATAAGTAAAGATATTGACAGCCTGATAACTTCTTGTGATGTAGAAGCAGGGAGTACTCAGTACATAAACTGAGAAGGAAAAAATCACTGTGTTTTTTGGCATTATAATAGATCTTTAAAAAGATGTTTATGTTCCTTCCATTTATGCAAACGCAAAATTAACTGTTATTGGAAGTTAAGGGAAACTATGACATACCCACCTTGAGAGTATTTTAAGTGCTAGAGGGCAGCTGAGCTTCAGATGGGCTGAGTAAAGGCGAACCATTGATAGATTAGTATAGATAGTATGTTTGGTGACAACCACTTCCAGAAGTTTAACCCTAATTTTAAGAGAAGTAGAATGTAAAGTCAGAGGTGCATGTAACAGTTTCTAGTTCAATTGACAAACATGTTAGATGGTGGGTATATATAATGCTAAATTTGGCCGTTTTTTATTTGAATATTCATAAAATAACAGAGGAAGAAAGGAAGGGATCAGCTTGTAGTCTTAACAAGGGAGAGAGACATAGCTGTTAGTTTACCCTTTCTGCTTTTGGGTTTTTTTGGAGAAAAAGAAACCATATACATTTGGCATGCTAAATGTCAACTCAGAATTTTGGTTTAATCATACTCCAGCTTTTTTACAGTTGGTCTTTACCAGTTTCTTTCCAGTTCCCTTTTCCACTGACTTCAGTTCCCCTTAATAGTAAAGTAAGTGGACTGAGTAGACTATCCTCTTAATTTTTCACAGAAGCTCGTAAGTCTTTGTGGCAGAATGCAGAAGGGAATTTGTTCCTGTGTTGGAAAAGTGTAGGGAAAATTTAAAATGAAGCTCCTGTGAAGTGGGTTTGGCTATGGGAGCAAGGGTTCTTTGCTAGACATTGGGACATAATGTTTGTGGAAGAATATCTGTTCAACACAGACGTGGGCAGTTGTCAGGCCTCTTTTTCTGAGTTTTGGGCCACTTGCCGTCCGTCAGATCTCCCTGGTGAGTCCTACTATATGCTTCGTGCTTTTTCCTTTTTCACCATCCCCGTTGTTTGAGTCAGGTAGCAATTTTTCTGTTCTGTAGCATTTTAACAGGCTGTCCTAAATAACCCTTCTCCTAAAATAATGGTGCAACATGCCATTTCTTGTTCCCATATAGTTTGCTTTGCTTTTGTGTTATACTCCTCCCTTTGCCCTGTGTCTGTTTTGTCTGTTCTTATTTTAGGCTCTGGGGCACAGGCTGATTACTATTATGTTTCTACAGAGTGCCTGTTACTGTAGGGCACCATTGTTACTTGGCCTTTTGGGTTTTATTGTAGTAAATGTGATTAATCATATTTCTTTCTTCTGGAGCTTTTTGGAGGCCTTTATTAACATTTCTGAGGAGAATCTTGTGCTGCTGCTCTTAATTATGCTTAGATTGATCTCTCACCCTCTTTGAACCTCTTCCCTTCTTTCTTGCCTCCCCGTTCCTCAAAAGCAAAAGCTTTAACTGCAGCATAAATTCCGTTATTTGGTTCCGTATTAAATACTGAGGTGTATTTTGCCTTTGATGGCATTCTGCTGCAATCCAGATGGAATATTTAGATTGCTCCTGGTGAATACAGTACATGAAGGTGGCATAAAAAAACCTTCACATGTTTAATTCAAGGCAGTGCTATTTGGTAATACACTTGAAATGCATGGCAAGGGCACTTTTAACTTCTTGCTGGCCCTTTACTCTGTAAACAACGTCTTGCAATAGTGGATTTCTTGCTGACTTTTAAAGAGAATGGTTCAAAGAATTACACTGTTGTACTCCCCACTCTGTAGTCAAGACTAACCGGAAAATGTGACTGCTGTTGCTGATGCTAGTCTCTTAGCATTGAGAAATACTAGATAATAAAGATTATGAGCAAAAATGTTCTGGATTGTGATGTACCCCATGTTTTTGCAGAAGGAGAGATGTATCCTCCTCTTAGTTGGCTCTAGGAGGCATGGGAGAGACTTGTCTGTCTATCCAAGAAATAAAAAATATAGCTATGGTATTTTTATTATAGGACAATTCGTCTGGCAATGTATCTGAAGGTGATTGCGCCACAGACAACCAGGAGGATTCTTTTCAGGGAAGACAAAAAACAAGAGACAAAAGTGCTACTCCAAGAAAAGATGGTTCCAAACGTTCTGTATTATCCAAATCAGTTCCTGGGTACAAGGTAGAAGAAAAAAGCCCCTGACTGAACTTCTTTACTGACCAGCCTCTCCCCAAAATACTTGTATCTTCAATAATATGGAACTTCTGCTTGCTGTTCTTCACTAGCTGTTCTCCTGTTGTGTGCTCCATCTGTTTGCTTCCCTTACTTCCTTTTTGCTTTTATTTCACGTGGGCTTTTCCTTTACCCTAGCTATACAGTGGCCTCTGTTTCTGTGAACTTCTCAGATTCCCCGGCAGTAATACCAGAAAAATCCATTGTGGGTTTATGATTGGAACTCCACATCGTTGTGTCTGCTTTAATGCAGCAGTCATAGACTTACTTGCCAGTTCAAAATTAGCGTTCAGTATCCATTGGGGTTTTTTTTTTCCTACTCTATAGTATGGTGGCATACCAAGAGACCAGTGCTGTAAAGTGCAGCTGTGCGGCTGAACGTACCGTTACGATGTTCATTTTATGTACAGTCTTTCATCCTGAGATGCTGCATTGTACAGGATGGAAGGCAAGAAACTGACTACAGTTGTATAGACAACACTACATAACCACTTTGACAGTATGTGGAAAATAGCTTTTTATGTAGTTTATACTATGTAGAAATGTTTGTGGGCAATATGCTTTTATGGATGTTAAGACATTTCAGCTGTCAAGCAGTGACTGCCAAACCTAAGACCCGATTGTCAGTATTACTGTATAATAAATTCAAAAGTTAAGATAAAAATACTTTTCAGAAGAAATGGTAATTGATATTTCTGTGATTATTCTGCGTACTAAGAAAGGGTCTGAATGTGATGTAACACTTCTAAAGCACATTATTGCCTAGTCCTGGTCCACTGAAAGGAAGTAAAATGTTCCATTGACTTGTGTGGGAGCAGGAGTAGACCCATAAGGAGGGACAACACTACATTAAGACAGGGTTTAGTATTTAGCAATCATGAATGCTTCTTAAGAGAGGTTGTGGACAAAGGAACTTCTCTGTGAGTGACAAGATCATACATATTGAGAAACTGTCTTGGCAAAAGTGAGCTCTTGATGACTTGCATTTTATATTCGTAAATATTTACTGTCTGTATTTACTGAGTTAACAGTAAATAAACTGTTAGGTAGCTTAAGCTAATTTCCAGGAAGAGTTGGACAGCTTTGATAAATTTCCTGTATATACAAGATCTGTGCGAGTTCAGAACAGGTAGGTAGCTCCAGTTAGGTTTTCTCTTTTCAGGAACTTACTAAGATATATGCAAACTATGGAGATCTAGACTGTGGTACCATATGTATATTTTTTTACATGTAACTTCGCAAATTGTTGTAGACACAGAATGCGTACCAATATTCCCATGAACAGGAAATCCAAAGGTAGAGCTTGAAATTTCTTTTGAGCTTTGTTAAGCTTGACATAAGAGATTGTGTGCCACTGGTTTACAGAAGTTTCACTTAGCTGTGAAATGCTCGGATGTTTGATTAGGCCAATCTCTTTAATGGCCTTATAAATGCGTAGGGAGAGAACCAACGGAGCGGAACTTTCTGCCAAGTTCTGAACTTCTCATTGTAGAAGAGCAGTGGTAGCATATGGCATTGCATTGTGGATTCCCAGAGCAATTCCTTGTGGGTTCAGAATCACCAACTGTGTTAGTGAGAAGGCATTACTGTAAACATAGAGTGCCACATCTTTGCAATGGCCTTTCACCCTGCCTCCATCTGCCCTCAGGCTGTTGATAGGTCACAGGTGGTAATGTTGTGCTGGGAGGATGAGAGGATTGGCTTTCTTATTCGTGGGAATGTTTAAATTCTTTCACTAAACCAAATTACATGAGCTGTTTTAACTGGTAAGACAGAAAGATACTTGTTTGTGAGTCTATAAAACCACCAGATAATGATATACCGTATGTGCCTAAATGTTAAGGCACTTTGAGCTGAAGGCTTAACTGATTTAAAATGTTGTCCCTGTGAATTCTTAACCTTTGTAATACTTTTGTTCTGTATTGTTCTCTTAATATTTGCCTATTTTTGTAGGACAGTAATCTTTTGGTTACATGTAGTTAAAACTGAAGGATGATTGCTATGGCATCAACGTGAAAATGTATAGTTATAGCCACACGATGAGTATTACAGGATTCACACATTTCCACTGAGTTATTTTTGAGTAAAAAAAAAAGGTATTTTATATGGAGCCATTTTTATTGTCAGTTCTTTAACAAAGAACGATTAGCACGTGTTTTACATTTTTTCATGTTACAAGTAGTGAGTCTTTCTGCTGCAGGACTGGCTACTAAAATTGCACACACAGGGTACTGTTAAAAGTACAGGAGTTTTTTTGCACATAAAACTGAAATGTATTGAGAAACTATATTTTGCAACATTTCTGTTTTGGGTCACTGTATATGAAAACGGAACATTCTGCATTCAGAATAGCATCTTACAGAAATGGTGTAGTTGGAATGCTTACTTTGAGCCCTGCAGCACAGCAGCATGGAAGCGAAAGCTTACAGAGCAGGCAGTCCTCATTTTGACCCTGCCTTCATTTTCTCACCCTTCCTCATCCCAACAGGGTGAGGACACAGAAAGCAAAATTTAATCTTACCAGATGGGATATTATGACTTCCCAGTTGGATTTGATAGACCTTTTTCATAGTGTTTCTAAAAGCCATTTATGGTGGTAGAGCTCTTTTGAATTGTGAATAGTCTTGCCTTTTCTTTTTTTTCTTTTCCCTTTTTTTGTAAAAATACTTCCATACTGTTGGAACGTGTTATTAATAGGCTGTGATTTGTAACCCCCTCAACATGCACGGTTCCTAATGAACACAATTTAGTGAAGTAAGAGTAGATGGAAGCATTGTTAATAAATGCATCTGTACCAGTGTCTCACTGGTTATGTGTACGGGAGCGTTACCTGCACACACCCTGGTGCAGGTGCAGTGACCGAAAAGCAGCTCGCTTTAGGTGTGCTGGAGTAGAAGCGAGTACTGCTCTGTGTTAAAGGCAGTAAAACACAGTTCCATAACAAACTAGAAGTCTGGTTAGAAAAGTGCACTTGCTATTCTAGAAAGGCTCGGTTTACTTAGAAATAGATGAAACCACAATTAAAAAAATTAGAATGTAGCCTAAACAAAGGAAGGGTCAATGCTGCAACACTGACGAGGTTTAAGCATGTGCCACTTTGTTGGGAGGAGCAGGGTATAAAGGTATACATGTAGGACACACGGAATAGGTAACAGTAAAAGAGTTTGTGTGGTTTTCCTTTCATTATATTTATTATTTTGTAGAGACCTTTGTGACTGTTAGACTTCTTTTATTGTTTTATTGTATTTATGTATAAAACAGGTTGACTCTGCTTTTGTAAAATAAATAAGCAAAAAACCCAAGTCTGTATGAATGCCTCTGTCATCTTTTGAAGGAAGTTACCTTATAGACATCTGTTACGGTGTTTTGTTTTCTTAACTAGTTTGAAACAGACTGTAACCATGTTTAAACTTAACAGGCAGATTGGAAACTTCAGAAAACTTACAGAAATGCGTTCTGATTATTTAAAAAAGAGTCAAGATACTATTTTGCTAGGTGCTAGAAAAAAATGGCTGAGAAAAAAGACAAAGTTGTGTTGCAAAAAATCTCAGTCATTTTATATGCCTTTATAGATGTGTTTGTGTGTATATATAAAAAGAGAGTTCTGTTTACACTTTTAAAATTTATTTTAAAATTGAACTTCATTTTTCTTGCCCCGTCTGTGGTTGGTAGTTGACTGGAACTCTCCTCTCTTACTGGCAAGCCATTCAGGTACTTGGAAAACAGGGTGCTCCCTCTACTAGCTGTGTCTTTGCAGCACCAATATTAAAACCTCTGGCAGTAATCAGTTTAACAGCAGTGAATACTATATCAAATGTAAACTGCATTTCTGACTAATTTCATTATTCAGGGGTCAACAACAAACCCACTGGAATGTTTCTGAGATTCCTTGATCCTCATTGGGATAAAACTCCATTGGTGTGTTTCTGGGTTGGGACACAGAGTTCATAACACAAACGTTACTCGCTGTCAGAGCCTGCTTATTTCTCTCTTGCCTTTTAAACGGATCTTCTGGACCCAAATACGCTCCAGAGGATCACTCGGAAAGGTGATGAATGTCAAACTAGTTGAGCATGAGGATATTTATTCAGTGCCTACGGCTGGATACAAGACAGAATGGTGGGACAGGTAGCCGTGTACAGCATAGCTAACCAGGTATTTTGAAACTAAGATACAGAAATCAAGATTACTGCTTTTGCAGTTCATTTTCTGTATTTAGGGACAAATGTAATGCATGGAGATTCAAAAAGAAGTATTCTGTACTGGAAAAAAATACTGAAGTATTTTACGTTGCGTCACGTTTAACTGACGCTGAGGGGAACGATGAATTCATCCCGGAAGCGAGTCTGTGCTTCCGCTCCAGTTCAGTTTGCATACAACTCGCTGCCGGTGCCAGATGCAAAGTTCTGTGTAACCTGCCATTGTTTTTCAATGCTGCTGCTCGTCAGTTATTGTCATATGGTTTATGGTTCACTCATAACAGACAGTTCATTAATTTTAAGAGTTAAGGAGATAGATGACATTTCCTGTTAAATCTGTCAATTCTTCTGGCATGAATTTATAGCCCTCTTCTACCCTTCCAGCCAAAGGCCATTCCAAATGCTATATGTGGAATTTGTCTGAAGGGTAAGGAGTCCAACAAGAAAGGAAAAGCTGAAGCTCTTATACATTGCTCCCAGTGTGACAACAGCGGTAAGTATCTGCATACACCAAGCGGATTCCTAAGGGAGTTTGTTTGCCAGATCTCTTGGTGGAAGTACTTAGTGTGCTCAGCTGTCTGCCAACAGGCCAGTTGCCTTTTCTGTCCTTCGCTAAGACTCCGTCTGTATTTGATGTCTCGTGTACTAGCACGCTGGGTGCGCTGTGGGACCTCACCAGGAGGTGAGCCAAGCTTCAGCTTCTGAAAAAGCCAACAGTCTAACTACTTTTACGTTGTGTTTCAGATGCAAAAGTAATGTTATTGGTTTCAATCTAGGCCACCCTTCTTGCCTTGATATGACCCCGGAGCTTGTTGCTATGATTAAGACTTACCCGTGGCAATGTATGGAGTGTAAAACATGCATTATATGTGGGCAGCCTCACCACGAAGAAGAAATGATGTTCTGTGATGTGTGTGACCGTGGTTATCACACGTTTTGTGTGGGGCTTGATGCTATCCCTTCAGGTAATAAAGCAAGAGTTAATTGTTCCCTTCTCACCTCCTCGGAGTCCTGGGCTTTCTCTGTCAGAATGAATAGATGCATTCCCTTTGAAAGAACAGCTCAAACAAGTGTGAAGGGTAGGAGTAAGCAAGCAGCAGTGTAAGAAAGCATTCATGCTGCAGGAGACCCATGTTTTTTTTTAAATAAGCTTTATTTCTGTGTATTTGGTTGCGCACAGTTTAACCTGGCAGTTCCCGTACAGGAAATACTATTGGTTTTTACAACAGAATCTGAACAGACTCCCTCAGAACTAGGTTGTTGGGTTTTTTATTTCCTTTCCCATATCCATGGAACACTGAGAATAATGAATAATTACCCCTTTTCATAAAAGAAACCTGTAAAGAGGCTTTATTGCTGCATATTGCTGGAGTTTAGCTTTCACATTAATAAAGTGTTTGTGCTATTATTTCAGTTTCTATATTAAAAAGTATGCTGAATTTAATACTTGTAAACACCTTTCTAAACCCCTTCCTTCCCATTTTTTTCTTAAACATCAAAGCTGGAAGTAAAGTACCTAGACGTCGGGCAGCCTGTACCTTTAAATTACCGGGTCACTCCTATCACCTGGCCAACTCAAGGCAGCGTAAAGAAAGCTTCAGACAGATAAATAACATAGTGCTGTTGCTTTTCACTCAATACTAAATCCACAGTAAATTAGGTCAGTGGCTGTAAGTTCTGCAGTGACATTATTGGCTGTAACTACAGTACTTCAAATACACTGTGCAGTCCCATTTTGGGAAGCACTGGTGCTAGCTGTCCCTTCAGTACAGTCTCAGTGGCCAATTTAACTTTCAGGCTGACCTAAGGACAGGATCTAACCAAAAGAGATCATATGCTTACAAAATATAAAATTCCAGCCGCTGCAATAGAACCAGATAAATACTTCCATTCTGTGCTCAACGCTTTACTGTTTCCTCAGTAAATGAGCTTTAGTACAAGGTCTGGTGAGGAACCCCTGCCAGCAGTTTAATCTGTGCTGCCTGACTGCACCCAAGTAACTGACATTTGTCTGGGGAGCGGGACCCCATACCTGTGGCAGAAGAGCAACCTTCCCCAACTGCCATTCAGTTCTGCCCAACTAGATGAGTGAGTAGCAAAGGAAGTTTCCCAATAATTGATAACTTTCTTTTCATAGGTCGCTGGATTTGTGATTGTTGTCAGAAAGACTCTCCCGTACCCCGAAGAGGAGGAAGAAGGGGGAAAAACAGCAAGGAGGGCTAAAAAAACCCTAAAACTTGCTGTCCAAAACTTAACTGCACAAATTAAAGTGATCCTTTGGTGCTATTTAACCAACCACTCTAAGAGGAACAATACCACTTTTTTTTTTTTTCTTTTTACCAAATAAACTTTAATTTTGGCTATATAATGATTTTTGTTTTGTGATAAAAGTCACTGATAATGTTTTGTCAGGTGTCTAGACAGAGACAGAGAAGCCAAATTCCCTCTCAAAACAAGAAGATTCAAATTGTGCATGCACCATTCCTATATTATTGTAGTAACGTACTTATTTCTTTCAGTGCACTCATCGGTAAGTGAAAAGAAAATCCTGGGGCAATTTAAGGATGGGCTATTTGCATGGCAACTTCTTCTTTTGAAAGACTCGACCAAAGCAAAACACAGTCCTGAAAAAACTAACTTTCAGAGAAGAGTGGGCAGGACCTGACCTTCCTACAACGTACTGCCAATGCATTTCAGCAGAAGTTTTCTTTGCAAGCTAATGACTTATTCATAAAGATGTACTAAAAAGATCAATCACAAAAAGCTATAAAGGGAGGTGTAAGAAAACACATTTCAAGATACTATATGCTGTGGTGCTTTTACTGAGGAATGAAAATGCCATATTGACAAGTAACGGCAGCTGAAGGCTTGCTCTCCCTGCAGTAATAGTGAAGAAGTAACACGCGCTTGATTCAGGTCAGGGATTTGCAGAGGTGACAAGTGACTGGACAGACCTCTGCCGGACAGCTGGCTGGCCTGGTGTAGAGCACAAGCAGTCAAAACACGCATCATCTATCCCTTCAGGTGAATGATTTTTCCTTCCTTTACCCTAGGCTCCTCAACCTGTGTACACTCAAAAGCCATTATTAATTATTTTTACTGGAGGTACTCGCTCAGTATCAGAGAAAGAGCAGATTTTCAATATGCTCTAAATTGAGAGGGGACACAAGTGCAGCAGTTTGCTATTTTACTTTTCCTTATAACAGAACGATAGAAAATACTGACTTGGAGGGGATGTTCCTAAGCACCTGTGTTTAAAGTGAATTTAACAAGATCCCAACTGTATATTCAGTTTGAAACCCTGATCTCTGAAGAACACTGCAAATACTGTGCTTGCTGCTAACTTTACATACGGGGAGGATTTACAATATAAAATTAAGATATGGCTTTTTCCCCCACTTACTTTCTGGTTTAGGAAAAGTAACCTGAATACCTCCTCAGGAAACATAACAAAGAGTATTAAATATTACAGCAAGTCATTTGTGTTCAATTTCACAGGCTGAAGTGTGATTTAGTTCAGTGTGTATCGATTTAAAAAAGAATTTCAAGTATTAATTTCAAGATTCCAAAAAGTATAGTCCAGAAAACAGACTCCCCATCCTGATACTCATCTTCTGTAGACTGTGAGTATCTCTGGTTTGCCTCCATCTCCTCGGGGTTGTAAGAAGCCTCACCAAACGGGTACTGTACAACTGTTCGATCGTAGTACACTTTCATTTCAAACTCGCTCTCCAGGTGAGAGGGATGACCGTAAATCCCTATTCCCACTGGGCGGCGGAAGTGTGCGGGTACGTGGACAACATCTTGGCCACAAGTTACAGACTGTAACTCGTATTCGTCAAAGCTGGGGTGAAGCGTCATGTCAGAAACATACAAGTCTGCATCACCTTTTAAACTTCGCATCTGAAGTACTATCTTTCCTTCATGATTTAGTCTCAAGTAGCTATAGTTTCCTGCTCCAATCTGACCTTGAACAACATGAAGAAGAATCCATTCTTCAGGTACATCCTCTTCCTCAAAGGTATTTCCCACAAATAGTGCTTGAGCTGCCACAAGTATTATCAGTGCTCTTCTCCAGCGTGCGGCCATGGTCTTAAGTTATATTCAGACAACTCTGGCGTCCCGTGGACTACCCTGTGAATACAAAATAGAATTCGGGTTTTAGCATATTCCATTCCTGGAAGGAAATTATTTTCTTTTTTAATTTGAGAATTTTTTAGACATCTCCACTAGTCCATACAGAGACAAGCAACTTCAATGAAGTATGTTCATGAGCTCTTCTTCCTTTTTTAATAGTAACAAAACCCCCAGTGCTAGGATGCACAGCTCTCAAATTAAAATGACTTGAATTTCTTCAAGAAGTTAGAGGAACTGAAATTTATCCAGAGCTGATACTGAGACTTGAGTTCATTCTGCCTGCATACATACCAAGTTTGACAGATACCCAGAAGAGATGAAACCCAATGATTTTTAGCCTCAGTTTAAAAAAAAAACACAGTTAAAGGCGGCTTTCATATGCTTGAAGAAGCTTAACTTTGTATGAGGTACTGAGGGCATCCTGTTTGTTCTCCCATCTTCTCACCTTAACTTCAGAAGACAGAAAAGGTGCAAATCGGGATGTATGCATGGAGCAGGATGCATTCTGACTTCCACTGGGAATAGAGTTAGAAATAAAACCAAATTATCTAGTGAGATAACACCTTCATTTATGTTTCTGTGGTGTGGATTGTTTCTGGGACTAAACTCGGCATACTTTCCCTGAAAAAAAAAAAAAGCATTTACTTCCCTGAAGATTTTGTTACCCTAAAAACGCTAAGCTCTTCACAGCATTTGCTTACAGAACAGAAAGTTGAAGTTACCAGGGCAAGGGGGAGAGGAAAAGGACTGCTGCAAGATTAAGGCTCTTGTGCCTTTCCTTCCTTGTTGGATGCTCCCAGTCAGGCAGGCTGAGCGTGCCTGCAGCACGCTGGTCCTCTCAACAGTTGCACTAAGTGTGTGCATACAAAGAAGCAAGCTCTGAACCTTGCTGAAGACTTCCAAAGCATACAGCTGACTGAATTCAACATGCAAATCACAAGTCAAGTACAGGAGCCACACATCCCCTCATTCCTTCCATAAGGACACTACAATTATCTTACACAAGAAAGCTACCAGTAAATTGTTTTGTACCCTGCTAGCATCAAAACAAAGCGCATTACTTCCACTGAGATGTTGCTTAAAACTCCAGAGGTTTTACAGTTAAACAGGTCTAGGGAAAAAATGTACAAGCGTTTCTGTAGTTCTCAGTTTTCTCCCCAGAGGCCTCTACAATACAAGGCCACAATTCTGCAAAGACAGCATAAAAGGAAGCACAGCATCGATAGGAGCTGCCAGACTGACAAATCCCCATCAACAGACATAGAAAAAAAAAAGTCTTCTGCCTCTTGTCTCTGTGTATCAGGGAACTGCCTCTGCCACTTTTAAACTGAAGCGGCGATGAAACACCCGAGCGGGGGAACAGGAAGAGCTCCACATCTGAGCAGAAAATGAGTTAAGTTACCTAGGGATAAACGAGAACGTTTTGGCGCTGGAACAGCACTGGGAAGGAGAGGGGATTACAGGAGACCTTGGACAGAGCCACCGACGCCCCTGCCCGCCCCCGCTGTCCCGCCTCCCTCCTCCCTCCTCCTCTCCTTCCCCGTCGGCAGCGGGACAGCCGCTGGGGGGCATGGCCGGCTCCCAGGGACCGCCGACCGACTCTACCGCCCTCTCCGGGTCCCGCCGGCGACCCTGCCGGCCACGGCAACTGTTCCGGCGTCACCCCTCCAACTGAAGGCCGGGGCGCGGCTCACCTCCGACCTGCCGCGGGGTTCGGGCAGCGGCGAGGAGACGGCCGGGACGAGGCAGGGCAGAAGACTTCGCCGACGTGCGGCGGCCGAAGG
>VZTM01020662.1:517-20038 GCA_013400555.1 Jacana jacana
GGATCTCTTGGAACTGGTCCAGCAGAGGGCCATGAAGATGATCAGAGGATTGGAGCACCTCTCCTGTGAAGACCGGCTAAGGGAGCTGGGGTTGTTCAGCATGGAGAAGAGAAGGCTGCAGGGAGACCTTATATCAGCCTTCCAGTATCTGAAGGGAGCCTACAGGAGAGCTGGACTGTGCTCTTTGTCAGGAAGTGTAGTGACAGGACAAGGGCTAGTGGCTTTAAATTAGGAGAGGGGATATTTAGTATGGATACTAGAAAGAAATTATTTTCTGTGAGGGTGGTGAGGCACTGGAACAGGTTTGCCCAGGGAAGTTGTGGAAGCCCTATCCCTGGGAGTGTTCAAGGCCAGGCTGGATGGGGCTTTGAGAAACCTGGTCTGGTGGGAGGTGTCCCTGCCCTTGGCATGGGAGCTGGAACTCGATAATCTTTAAAGTCCCTTCCAACCCTAACCATTCTATGATGCTATGATGAAAGAAGTTGGAAAATGCAGAGTATTAAACAATTTTTTCATAATTTGAAGATGGGAAAACAATAACATTATTTAATTTTGAAGGGTATTGTTCTGGACTGATTAACACTAGAAAAGCACAGGATTATAAGGGAAACCTTTACTGGTGCTCATTGGTGGTGCTCAATGGAGTTAAATCCAGCTGGCGGACGGTCACAAGTGGTATTCCTCAGGGCTCAGTATTGGGACCTTTCCTTTTTAATATCTTCATTGACGATGAAGATAGGGATATAGAAAACACTATTAGTAAGTTTGCAGATGACACTAAGTTGGGCGGGAGTGTTGATCTGCTTGAGGGCAGGGATGCTCTACAGAGGGATTTGGATAGACTGGATAGAATGGCCAATGTTAATGGCATGGCCTTCAACGAGGCCAAGTGCCAGGTCCTGCACTTGGGCCACAACAACCCCATGCATCGCTACAGGCTTGGGGAAGTGTGGCTGGAGAGCTGCCTGGCAGAAAAGGACCTGGGGTGATGGTCGACAGGCCTCTTTAAAACCTGAATATGTCAGGGTTTATACTGTAATATATTTGCTTATATTATATATATAAATATATTAAAATATGTGTATGTTTATATACATAGAAATGCTATTGTATATCATGCTTTATTGTGAATTAATTAACCTTATGCTCTTAATCATAATTTTTTTTTTTTACAGAGGTTATTATCCTGAAATAATTATATAAGCTTCACACATAATTGTTGATGATAAGACACATATTATTTGTTCTTCTTTCATCCCTATCAATTTTATTTGTGCTCTGAAGGGTTTTTAAAAGTATCAATGACTTCCATTTTTTTAATTGTATTATCTGTCCCTTCTAACCATCTTTATATGTTTTCTCTAATTATTCTTCCTTTATATTCAACCACAAAATAACTCTTTATTTCTTAATTTAATACAGACCCTAAGTATAATATAGCTTACTGTCTAAAAAAATAGTCATCTTTTTTGGTTATTTCCAAGATAGGGTAAGAAGTTTTCAATCAAAAATAGTCATCAACAATGAATAAATAGTCTGAACATGGACTTTGATTATCACTGATGCTCTTCAGTGATACTTAAATGCCACTGAGACGCATGTCAAAGAAAAGGTTTTCTATGAAAATAATCATCCACAAATAGCTAAATAGATGATTCTGTATTGCTTATACAAATAAAACTCGCTATTTTTTTTTTCTAACTAATCATGTTTGAGTGCTGAAAACTGCAAACATAAAATACTATCAAAATTATTTCAAATTTTCCAATAACTCAAATGCCAGTCTCTCCTTTTTTATTTCATTCAATTTCTGAACTGTACAAACTGAAACTCAGAAGATTCTTGGTACATCCATGTTAATATCAACATGGAACTTAGAACAAGGAACAGAGGTTGACCATCATACTACTTCTAGTTAAATATTACTATGTTCTCATCTCCTATTTTGGACAAATCCAACTAAGTTGGCCAGTGTGGAGTGTAAGAACAGTTGTGAAGATTGGTCACCCTAAGGACTGTTTCCAAAAAGTGAAACAACCAAGACTGTACCAGATTCAATTGCTTGTATCTTACCTAGTACTTCAACGGAATCTGACCAGACAAGTTGTACTCTCACACCCTCAAGTACCACATACATCCACATATTCTCCTCATATTCCCACTGTGCAAAATGCAAGCTCGTGGTTTACAAATAACAATGTATTTGGTCTGCAAGAGAAAGACAAACCCAAAACAAGAAAGGCAAACAAGAAATTCTTAGAGTCAGAAAGGTTTTAAAGAGCTGTGTCTCTACCTTGCTTGTTTAACAGCATAGACATGACTTCAGTGTCTCCTTACATCTTCTTATTTGAGGAGTATCCACATTTAAAATGAACATTCTGCTGAATGTCAATGATTTTATTTTTTTTTTTTACTTTATAACTTCAGGGAAGAGAAAAAAAAATACATACAAACACCCACACCCCAAACTGGAAACATCAATAGCCAAAAAAAATCTTTAAAAGTTAAAAATTAAATATCTTTTAATAGAATTTATTCTTATTATTGTTTTTGTTTTTGTTGTTGTTGTTTTGTTTGTATATATATTTATGTTTCTGTAAAATCTTTATTTAAAGTTAATGCTTTAGTATTGCAGGGAGAAATCATTCAGTCCAATCTACTGCTCTAGGCAGGACTGATAAAGATAAATGTGTCCTAATTCAGTCAAGTTAGGATTGCACAGTCTGTCTAGGCAACTTTTTTCCAGTTTTGGTTTTGCTGTGTCCCTCCAAGAAGACTTTGACTCTGTCATTTGTATAATCACAAATCAGGTAGCTGAAGATGGTAATTGAAACCCCCTTAGCTTTTTCTTCTCTAGTCTCAACAGATCAAGACAAAGCTCACTAATAGCTATTATATAGGATTTGTTCAGTGTAGGGACTAAGTCCAATTTAAGTAAAATAGGCAGGTGGTTTTAAGTAAATGTTCAAGAACATTTGGCTGAAATACATAAAATGTTAAAAGCATCCACATATGGCCTAAGACCTCTTTTGTTCCACTGACAATTGCATAGAGCAAGAGGGGCTCTATGCAATTTAAATGTGATTTGAGTATTTCACACTGCCAGTATAATGCAAATTAGTCTAATGTTTCTAAACCGATGTTTCATATTTTCATTTTAGATATCTTACCTGAGGCAACGGAAGAAGCTAGTAGGCATTCTAGAATTATATCAATATTACTTTGTTAGAAGGCCATGCAATATTATGAAGAACCACATCTTCTACTTAGAGGAAATCTTTTTCTTTAAAGATTTGTGGAGATGGCTAATACTGGTCTACCAAAAAAGTAACAAGTCCAGATAAAACGCTTGGTGGTTTAGTCCATATTTTTTGCTGTCTTTTCAGCTTTTCAACATGTCATTTATTATTGTCTTTGTAAAGACTATATTTCTGCAAGGGAAATCCTATGGGCACAGATATTTAGAATGCTTGTAGCACTAGCAATGCCAATGTTAGAAGAAGGGTGGTTTTTTTATTTATTTCTTTATTTTTTGTTTAAAGTAAGTATTTGACTACTATATCCCACTATGTAAGACTATATTTTTATACACTAATAGATTTCTTAAAGTTAAAATGTAGAACATTTCTTGCTTTTTGCACAGGAGAGACAAGGAAATTTTCACACTTAGTTTAAGATATTCTGATACATATTGCTCCAATTTATAATGCTTAAATGAGCATTATAAAAAAGACCAAGAACCTATGTGCACAACAGAGCTTCCCTTTCTGTCAGTAGGCTTGATTACTTGGTGGTTTACTTCACAGTGACACCACATACTTCATGTGAATGTAACTGATGAAGACTGATTGACACTGACTGCTACAAAATTAGCATTTCCATGGAAGCCAACATCAATTACTATCAACGACGGGATGCTCATCTAGGAGATTCTGAACATTGCAATATAAACAAATCACTTAGGTATAAAGCAAATACAAAAGAAAAAAAAAAATAACAAATGGAGGAGGGGGAAATAAAGAAAAATAAACAAAATAATGGCAGTGTAAACAACGTATGTTCTATAAACAAAAAAGTATCAGCAGGAAGTAACAAAATGTAAGATTTTTGTTTGGTTTTATTTTCACCAACATCTATTTTGAATATTTTATTTTTTTTTATGTTGCAAAAAATGTGTTCTAGAAAAATTTATACAAGGAGTATAATTTTTCAAAGATAATGTTTGTCTTGTTTCCTCATTGAAAACTCTTAGTTGTTTCATTTCTGCTAGGTCTGAGACATTAATGAGTCTTGAACATATTCAATACATTCATGTTCTTCGAATAATGTCTATATGAAAAGAAGATCTTTAAGATTTCTATTTATTTTGTTTTGTTCTGTTTTGCTGAGTTTCTCTAATTTACTCCTATTCTAATCTGTAGCGTTCTGTAAATTTACAGTTAAGAGTTTGGTACAATATTTGAGATTAAGTAAAGACCTGAGCTACCCTATTCCTTTAAAACCAAAACTGCTATTAGAGGCCGAAGGAGGGCTGCAGCATACTCCACGAGATTTCCATCCAGACATAAGTATAGGTTCCCAAAACATGGCCACAGTTCATTCCCTAAACAGGGAAGTTCAAACCTGTAACCATTGCCATGTAAAATATTTCTATGTATAGATGAAAGTGTTAGGGAAGCAGAAACAATGGAAAGATATATATTTTTTTCTATTTGGTTACATTTGCAAAGTTTTGTTTCTTCTTTTTTTTTTTTTTTGTTTTTCATTCTACTTGTAAAAAATAGCTGAATGTACAATATCCTTTTAAATGAAACATGCCTACTGTAGCCAATAAGAAGAGATTGTAATAGTTACGTTTAGGAATAAATAGAGCAGTTAAAGTGGAAAATCTGGTTGGATTTGTGTACTGAGAATATAAACAAAAAAGCTAGAATTTTGCTGGGATAGCAAAGCTCATATGTCCATCACCTCACTGACTCCAAATCATTCATGGTTTTGTTTGAGCTCCTCCCAACACAATACTTTTGTGTCATACCTATCACTTAATGTACTGGGATAATACTAGCTAGCATAGTTATTAGGATAGTGTGCTATTCAATTGGCCAGAAATAAACCCAGTTTAAGACATCTGTTGCCTAGTTGTTGGGCTTTCTGAATTATTTTCTATTTGTCAGATAGATATAGAAGGAAGAGCTTGTTTCATTAATACTGAAATATGAATCTTGTTTAATTTTCCAGCCTTACAGGAAAACCATACATTATGGTCTCTCTCCTCTTCTCAGCAGCTGTAGCCTGCAGAAGTGATATTCAAGGCATAAATGTCTATAAAGCCATGTATAAAATAGTTCCATCAACTTTGATTGCAAGTTGAAATATGCCAGAATATAACAGATGCCAGTAGTTTCTCCTGTGTATGTTAATTCCAAGTAGTTTAGTGAAGGGCCATCATTATTTTGTGTTGAATTTTAAAGAACATGGGATATGAAGGGAATATATTCCCCTCAGTAGAGTCTATATTCCCAAGCAGTATCATAATCATGTACATGCAAATGCTCATTCAGTTACTGAGAAGAACCATAGGGGGAGATAGTGTCCTTAACAGTATCTATAATACAAACAAAAAAGTGCTAGCAGACTGTGCCTGTCATCTTTATAATGTGAATCTGGTGACAGTTCCTATAAAGCTCATGAAGACCTTGCACTAATAATCCTTTGTTATTCTCTCTGATTTAAGTACAGAGCAGAATAATCTGATAAAGAGATACTGACTGCATTTCCAGTTTGGACAATATATGCTTCTGGTTCCTAATGGGTTTGTAGTTCAATATCTAATAGATTCACAATCAGTCAAAACTTTTTATTGTGTTCCCACTTCATATTGTCCCCCATGTTCTATCTTTATTTGAATAATAGTACAATAAAATAGCAGAAGAGTATGAAGTGTGGGAAAGTTGATGTGTCCTACACACTTCTTGTTTAAAGTCATTGTTAACTTCTTAGTGCTTAAAGCTTGGCTACCTGGAAAATACTATTGCTTCAGAATTCATTCCCACTTCAGTTGAAGTAAATTTGACACCTCTGGAAAGCTACCCCAACCATTCCTGTACATGCCTGCAATCTTGGCAGTATGGGTTATGTGGGTGAATACTTAGATACTTTCTGTAAAATTTGCTAAGCAGCAAATCAACTTTCTCTGCTGGAGGTGAAGGAGGACCTGCTACAGAGAAGTAGTTACACTGGTCAGACACAATATGCTTAAAGTTGAAAGAATTTCCCTCTCTGCCCATCTTACGTTCCCTTTTTTGTACAAACTGATTCTTTTATAACATCTAATCTCCTTTGCATTTTAGCCATATATGAAAAGTTTTATGTATACTGGAAGCAATTCTTTGCTTCCTTGTTTTAGACTGAACTCCTTTAAAAGCCCCTGTTTTTAGCCCTGGGATTTCCATTGCCTTCTCTATGCTTATGTTTCAAGGATCTCTGTTACAGTATATTACTTCTTCCTTGCAATATGATGGATTAAGGGTTTGGGATTTGGGGTGGGTTTGTTTTGTTATTAATCATGTTATAAATCTCTTCATATCTCTCTCTCCTCTCTTTGGAGGGAGAAGTGGGAGAAACCATCTGTTGTTCTCATTGGCCAATCCAGCCCAAACAAAGACAGTCTGTTTTGGTGGGATTTTTTTTTGTCAGATTTTAAAATGTTTTTTTCTTTCAAAACTGCATTAACTTTTAAAGCTTGATTTTCAAGTTTCTCCTTGCATCTCCCACTCATATCCTATAGCAAAGTAATACATTTGGAATTGGCATGTCTCTGTGAATTTATTCGTTCTATCTGATTTTTTTTTTCCAGATTTAATGATCAGCATCGATAACCATGAATTCTTTTTTGCATTAACAATATTTTTCCTTATAAACTAATAAATGTTTCACTTTATAAATTATAATGAATATATTAGAACTAACAATACAATTATAAATTGAAGTTTATTAATATTTATCATAATTCAGCCAGATAATACAGAACTGGACTCCTTAACTTGAATATATAAACATGAAGGATACTAATTAACTTGTGTGCCTTTGAATCTTCATTAAAGACAAATTTAAAACCTCTTGGATTTTCTGCTGTTTGTAGCTTTATTTTCTATAGGATTACATCTGGTCGATGGAAGCAACTGAAGATTCAATATATCTGGATATCTGCAGAGCCGATGACTTACTATTACATAACATTAAAATGTAAATTATGTAGAATTGACAGTATGTGTATTAGAGCAGACAAAAAGGAGCTTGCTGACAAATACTCAACCAAGACAGAAGATGACCTGCTCTTATGAAGTCCCTGAGAAATTGTTTGTTGGGCTTAATTATGCCTGGTTTGGTTTTGGAAAGTCTTTGCTGAAAATATTTCAAGGTGATTCAAAGGTTGTAGAATTATTAAAAATAAGTGAACTATCCAATTAAAACAAGATCTCTCATATCAATGGTTCAGAATAAACCAACTTCTTTGAATTATTTTCTGGTTTGGATCAGGAAAATACAAGGTGACTTACTAGGGCATCAGGAATATTTACTACCCCTAAAAGTTTATACAGAGACACACACTCGTTTGACTTGACTTAAACCTAATGGGACAAAAGTCACACCTGCTCTTGATGTTTTGTTCTTGTTTTAGGGAACACGGAAATTCCCCATAATCAACATATTCTCAGAGGGCTTCGTTAACAGAGTCACGTGGCTTCTAAGCCAAAGTTGGCTTGTGTCCTGGCAAAAGAAATCTGGTCTATACAAATACTAGATACCCAGTATAACTGGGCTGAGTGTCGAATAGGTACACAAACTATAATAGTATATTATATTCATAAAGTCAAATTGAATAAGGTGATATTCTCTGTTGACCTGGATTTCCATTACTATATCACTAAAAAAAAAAAAAAAAGGAGAGAAAGAACCAATAAAGAACTTGTTTCAAGTTGAAGTCAATCAGGACTGACTAGCTTACCTCCCTATTGCATAAAACTAGTTGTGTATAGCAAATTTGCTCTAGGTGTTACAATTTTGGTGTTCCGGAATAAAGCCAAGAGATAAAATAACTGTTTAAGACAGTGGGGAATGTAAATCCAATGCTTCAGCTTGTTTCATGACCTCATTTGTTCAGTTTACACGTAACTTTTGGATTTAAGTAAAAACCTAAGAGTAGGTAACATCTTCATGGATTAGATAGGAAAAGCCAGTTGGATGTTAATGAAAATTAGGTTAATTGGGCAAAGAATAATAATTAACAACAATCCATTGCCAATAGAATTTAGTTTTAGAAAGATAATTTAGTTGTTTAAAGGTTGATTGGAAAAGCTGTGTAGGAATGTAGTTGGATATTATGTGCCATCAACATGGTTGCCCAGATGGTTGAACTTTTGTACCTGTACTATGAACTATGAAACTCAAGTTCAGTAGTAGATAGTAGATGCTAGTACATGAAAGCTCACAGGAGAGCATCAGTCTTGGGGCAAGGCCTTTCAGTTTTCACCTGCTATGCTAATTCCAGTCTCACATATGACATGATTTTGGGCTCACCTTTTTGGCAGGTCAGTCTAGTGAAAGTCTAAAAGAGATAACTGGACAGTAATTGTGCAAAGTTATCTTGATACGAATTCCAGCTAACAGCAAATCAGAAAAAGTGTGTGGGTTGTTGCAGAAAGTAATTATGCTATTCTTCTGTGTGAGCTGTAGATACATTTTCCCCCACACAGCATGCAATCATTGAAGACTTACTGTGTTCACTGTTATGAAATCTATTTATGCATAGCTAGAACTTCCATGTAAAATTGACCAAATGATGAAATGAAAGCTGTTCTGCGTAACACTGCTTTATTCTAAAAGAGCAACTAATTGCTTCCGGATGTATTAGAGTTTATTGGTATTGTACAGATGTGTATAATCACTGCCTTGCCCTGCTTGAATAGCAGCCATCTGTTTGTCTTTGGATGACTGCAGCTTTTAATAAATACTCTTCTCTTTGTATCTGCGAAGCAGTCGCTCTTACTCTGCCAGTGTGAGCAGGATGGCATGACACATAATAAGATTCATCTTTTAATACAACTAATGTACATCAGTATCGTAGCTGGCTGTACTGGTTTGGGCTGTGATAGTTCTCTTCATAGAAGCTTCTATGGTGCTGTGTTTTGGATCTGCTATAAAAACAGTGCTGATGATAAATCTGATGTTTTAGATCTTGATAAAAGTGCTTACACCCTACCAAGGACTGCTTCTTCCCATGCTGCCCCCCCCAGTGAGTTGGCCCAGGGTGCAAGAATCTGGGAGGGGACACAGCTGGGACAGCTGACTCAAATTGACCACAAGGATATTCCACACCATATGACATTATACTCAGTAACAAAAGCTGGGAGAAAAAGGAGGAAGAGGGTACCATTCACAGTCATGGCCTTCACCTTCCCAAGTAGCTGCTATGCATAATGAAGCCCTGTTTTCCCGAAGATAGCTAAACACATACCTGATGAGATGAAGTAGTGAATTAATTCCTTATTTTGCTTTGGTTGCATGTGCAGCTTTTTCTTTCCCTTTTAAATGTTTTTATCTCTTCCCATAGAATTTCACATTTTTAGCATTCTGAGTCTCTTCTGCATCCCACTGGAGGGAAGTAAGTGAATGACTGCGGGTTGTTTACCTGCCTGCAAGGGTTAAACCATGGCAACACTGGCTTAGACCAATACAGTCTTTCTTGAAAGTGTTGCTATGATTCATTTAAGTCAACTGGGCTAAATCGACAAGTCAAACAATTGTAGAACTTATAGCAATCACAGTAAGGATTCTTTCTCTTTTCATCAATAAGAGATGATTTCCTTAGAACTGCCTAGAAAACTTGCATTATTGCTGTGTTCTTATTATTTAGCTAAAGAAAATAAAAAAGAGGGAAACAAAAAAAAAACCAAACAAACCCCAAAAAAATTCTAAGTTATTTCACTAATAAATTAACAGGAACATTGGAAGCCAGTAAGCTATGTTCACCGGATACAAAAGATCTGGTATTAAAAACAGGGTGCAGTTACACTATATTGTTGTTGTTGCTGAGAGCTTTTATTTTAATGTTGAATAAAACTTCAGAAGCATGAATGAAATATAACCACAGAGAATATAGGATGGTGAATAAATGAAGTAACAATTATTTAATCTTTAGGTATTTTTCAAGCTGAAAGTCAAGTATGTGAGAAAGAACTCTTTATGCTGCCTCTACCTTTCCAGTAGACATTGACAAGGATAAATCATAGGAAATACCAAACAACTGCTTTTAAAATTTTGACAGTCAACAAGGGAACAACAGAAGATTTCGTTTAGATTAATTTTAAAATGTGGAATAAGTTGCAATAGACATCTCAAGTCATTTGCATAAGCTGTAAGAGAATCAGGATGTACCTTATAAAGTCTGATGGACAGCAAACCATTTTGTGGTTGATGCTTTCATATAGTTTCTCTTGATTTCAGAATTATTCAGTATTGTTAGTAAATACTGAATCAGACTCTTCTGAGCATCCCAATGTGCTTTGTGATGTGCAAATCATGAAAATGGCAATTTTTCCTAATATGAAGTTCTAGTCTTTAATGTCAGTCTTTTTCAAATTTAATTTACCTGCCAAAGAGACCATCTCAATAAAGAAAAAAGGAACAATTCATGCCAAAGGAGAGCTACACAGTTGATACTGGTGTCTGCAAGGGTAATCAGTAAGAAAGGTCCTGGGAGCATTAGATGCCCAACCTTCTCCACAGACTTGGTTTGGAGGCCTCAATGACAAGATGGAGCCAGTGCAGCCAAGGGTGGAACCCCAGACAGTGCTACAGAGTGGTCACAGCCAGGATTCAACCCCAGCCCTTGAGCTGTGCCTTCAGCTGTGGGTGCCTCTGGCCCTGCTTGAGTTGCAGTGCAGCTCTGAGCTTCTTGGCCCTGCTGAGCGAGGTCCCACTAGTGGGCTAACCTCCTAGCCTGGCCTTGCACATCCCCATCCCCATGGCTCTGCGTGGCCATCCCAGGGCTGTGTCTAACCCTGATTCCCTTCACTGGGCTCCATCCTGACATTATGGCTTCCAGCACCTCAGACCAGTGAGCTGCCAGCCAATCTGCAAATTGGAAACTTGCATGCATCTGTTCTCCATATGTGCAAAAGTAGTAGTTCAGAGATGCCTAAACCTTTCAGGTAAGTGTTCTAACTTTTTCTCCCGTTTGATCATGAAATTCATATAATTTAAACCAACAGCTCTACAAAGGTGATAAAAATGATCTACAGTTTAACCTTGTTCCATGAACACTAGTACTAGATACATCTTATCTAACTTGAGGCACTTCACAAACAGCCACCTTATCTAGGCTTCCAATATAATGGAGGAGAAAAAGTTCTTACAGGGAACAATTCAACTATTCTGAAGCTGTTAATTTCTGTCCTGAGGTGGCTATTTTGGTACATGAACTGTCTGTTCTGAATAAGACAATGTCATAAATTAGACATCTTAATACCTAGAGATGAGTCTAGGTCTTTCCTTTGAGGACAAGATGAGCTTTCTGACAATTTGCAAGGGATTATGAGTTAAAAGAATTTAAAACATATATCCTTCATGAAAAATAGCAGCATTATCAATCTTAATGTCTCCTAGAAAAGAAAATGTTATTTTATTTGAAATAACACATACTTTAAATTATGCATATTGAGAATTCATTAAGCTCTTATACTCTATATCTGAACAACTGTGATTGTTTGTTTTTTTTTTTAAAAGTAAGATTATTAATTACTAATATATCTAATAATCACAACTAGATTCCTAGGTAGAATAAAACAACAACCAAGCCTACAACTGCAGGCAATGGTCACAACAGAAGTTGAATATGTAAATACTTCATTTAAGGAAAAAAAACCTCAGAAATTTAAAAGGATGAAGCAATTAAAAATCCAGGGTTAGTTGAGACCTAAGGAATCTGTGAGCATGTCAGTAAATAGCTCATATGATGTAAACCGGAATTATTATTAAAGTACCTAGTGTTCGTATTCTTAAATCAAAATGCTTTTAAAGTAATTTCTGTGGTGCATTTTCATCCTTTAGCATGTTTATGTTTCCTAAAAATATGCATGTAACTGAAACTTTGGAATGTGTTTTTGCGTGTTATGTAATAGATGCAGCCATTGTTTTCTGGGTTTGTTTTTTTTCTTCAACTTACTGATAAATGTTCTTAAGTCAGTTTCATTTGAATGAGCTTTAGGTGTGGTAATAGAGCATCTCATTTAACTGACTAGGTATTCTGAGTAGAAATTCTCCCTGAGTTTCCCAAATGTAAGAAAAGCCTTTGCAAAATCCATTTATTGATAGAATACAGAAGCTCTCACTTAATTATCCAGTTATGCATATTCCCTGCTCTTCTCAACCATTCTGGCCTTTCTTGTTTAGAAGGGAAGACGTTTTATAATAATTTTAAGATTATTTTTTTAAAAACAGTTGGATTACCCGCATGTAATGGCTGAAATTATTACTGGAGTTCTGTCCTTTTCCTCCATGTGCTTTGAGATGACACCCAGAATGAACCATTCCATTATCTTTTATCTCAAACTAGGACAAGGCTGAGAGTGCATTGTGTCAGGGATTTGTTTGGGCATACCCTGGCCTGATTTGGTGTATCCACACTTGTTTACTAATCAAGTGACTATTGCCTGACCTATCACCAGCTTTTGGTCTGGGGATGCTACATATGATAAAAATGACCAATCTAATAACATGATGACAACTCATCATGACCTCCTCTTCCTGTACCTGTTCTCAAGGAAGTTTGAAGCAGCAACCTTAGGATCAAGAAGAACACTCTGATAAATGTAACATCCACAGAAAGCAGAAGATTTTGTTATACCTTTGTAGAACATCTGTAACTGCATTAAAATTTTGACATTTCTACTTTAATTAGTTGGTAGAATCATAGAATCATTTTGGTTGGAAAAGACCCTTGGGGTCATTGAGTCCAACCATCAGCCCTACTCTACAAAGTTTTCCCCTACACGATATCCCTCAACACCACATCTAATTGACTTTTTAAATACAGTCAGGGATGGTGACTCCACCACCTCCCTGAGCAGCCGATTCCAGTGACTGACCACTCTTTCTGTGAAGAATTTTTTCCTAATGTCCAGCCTAGAAGTAGTCTAAGTCTTCAGTAACAGCATAGGTATAAGGCTGTTAAAACATTAAGTAGTCTACCCATACTTTCTTTGTGTATATGCTATGTTGCCTTTGGCTTGCAGCAAGATTTTGTTTCAGTAGTTAGAGCTCTGTTGAAGCTGGAAGAGCTATGGCAAGGCTGTACTTTGTAATGTATTCAGAACCAGGTGATTCTTATTATGGTAATAAAAATTCTTATTCTACATGCTTTTGCATGAGAAACAGCAGATGGTAAAAGGTTGCTGACCTTGATGTTACTGAGTGGTGCAAAAGTTAGGGCTCTGATAAGCTTAAATGCTAGGCACCGTATTCTCCATTTAAAACTGAGTAGCTGATCCTTTTCTTTATTGCAACTATTCAAAGTAAGTATAAGAGGAACAAACACACAGGGGGGCTGGGGGAAGAAAAAAGAAAGAAAAATAAAAAGCTTTCTCATGCTAATAGGATGTTTGGGTTCTTGTTCCTCTTGGAGGCCTTACCTTTTCTAAGGCTCTCAGCAGTGACTTTCAGCAGGGTTCTCATTAATAACAATTCCTGTGCGATTCCAGGGTTTTAAATTACACTTGTTAATGCACATTCTGCTCTGCATGTGAATTCTGTGGGATCAAGTGCAAGGAGCAATTCTGAAGATAGATGTAAATACTAGAATGTGTAGAGGCCATTAATTAATTGTGTCAACGCTTTTCTTCCACTGATTCTTACCAGTGGTTTTGTGTGTTTCTCTCTCTTTTGTAGCTTCTGAAATAATAGTCTTTCATCAATTAAATTAGAGAGAATGGTAAAAACTAAATTAACTCTTTGTATGTTTTGTGAAAATAAGCATACAGGTAGGGAAGATAAATGTCAGTAACACTCTCACTGAGAGAAAGGATTTTAGCTTCTTCTTTTCAAACACAGACACAAAAATAAAATCACAGCTACAAAACAAAACTCTGTGATAAAAGTTGCAGTAGTTAACCAGACTCAGCATCATGACAAAAAAACTTTCCTTAATTCTATTGTGTTCAGGATAAATATTAATACCAGTATGTATGGTGAAGGTGTATGGTGTCAATGTATAAAGTTAACAGCAAAATAAACTAATCCTACAGCCCTTTTAGCCAGGATCCACCAGACTGGTCTTACAAAAGAAGTACTATTTTTCTATAGCTTTGATTCATATTCTGGCTCTCCCTCAAGTTAGAACTATGTTCAGAGGCAAAAGCTCATTTCCCTTCAAAAGAAATGTATAGAGAATAATCGTGCAGTATATTTATAGGGTTCAATATGGCAAGATGCCTTAAACGCATACAGTGTTTAAGCATGTCACCTGCCCTTTATATGTCCGGACTGTTGCATCACTGAGTATTTCAGGAGACAAAATCCATTGAGTGCATAAGGAAAAGAGTTTCTATAGCCTTTAGTTGTCATTAACTAATATAGATGGGCCTATAAAGGCTCAATATATAGCTATTTTCCTTGCTAACATAGCACAGTTTATTGTTTTTTAGTGTCTCCAATGTGGGATGGTCCTGCTAGAAGGCTTTATTTCATACTGAGATACAGTATTTTTTTTGATTGCTAAAGTTGCTCAATTTATAAACCATGCTCTCTCTTACACCTTTCTGTCATTCTCTCTGAAAAAAGACTGGATATATCATTACAAATATATGGCTTATGGATGCTTCAATAGCTAACCTCCTTAACTTCCAAACACACACACAAAAAAACCCCAAACAAACAACTTAGAGTGTCTAAATTGTACTTGTTAAAATTCTGATATAACTGGCTTTATTTCTTTGGTCACCTCTCTGTGTTATTTGGTTGGGGTTTGATTCACGGTTTACATGTTCACAGGCCATTTGATCTGGGTTCAAATTGTGTTTCTGCTCTGGGCTCATTTTCTAGAAAAATCTTAAATATACACCTTGCAGTTTAACAGGTAAATATGTCTTGTACCTAGCTTAACTACACATAGGTGTATACTTCTTCTCAGTATAACTTAGCCTTTCATGGAAGTGCTTTAGGTAAAACACATTCTACACATTTCCCAGAGAATTGCTAAAACAAGATTGTGTTACCTGTTGACAGTTCACAAAAGAGACATAGCCATTATCAAAAGAAATCAATAAGCATACTCCCTACCCCATACAATTCCATTTCCTTCACCATTCTCAAAATTTTGTAAAAATCCTAGCATTCCGTTACCTCCCTGTACCTTGCTCTATCAACTTGGGTTGTTTTTTTTTCCTTAATTATGGACTCTGACTGGGTTTGGGTTTTTTTCAAGATTTACTAAACCTGCCTAGTTTTTCTGTCTGAGAAAGCTTATGCCTCTAGTAATAGTAAAAAATAACTCTAGCACTGGACATGCAATGCTACTAAGTTCATTTGCATCTAAGCCTTTATCAGCATTGGAGACATAGCTGTTATATGTGGAAGGATGAATCAACTATAAAAGAAGAGAAGACAATGAAAACAGGTCAATTGAAAGGATTTCTAAAATTTCTAGGTATTTCCCTTGACTGTAGAGATAACTGAGAGTGAGTAGCTCAGACATAGATCTATTTTGAAGATGTCTAAAATTAGGTAAGGTGATCTCCACTTCCACTGTTGGTTTAAAGCCCATGTAGGAATCCAACCATTGATTAATGCCCTGTATTATTTAATTTGCAGACATCTCTAGCTGATATCTACCACCCTTCTTTCTTACTCTAACTCTTGCCAGTGCCCACACACTCTCAAATGTCTGTCTGAGTAAGTGATAACAAGATGATATCTGCCTTACGAATTCAAGTTTCATGATTAAAGCATTTATTTTGCACATGAAAGACTTGATTTCTGTTATGAACTCTGAGGAAATAAAACTCTCAACCGAGAGGGAATAGAGCTGTCATCTCCCACTTTTTGAGAAAGTGCTCTATTGACTAAGTTTCAAGGCATTCAGATAAAAAAAAAAGCCCTAGATCCAGAGCCTTTTTTTTTTTTTGCCTTGACACTAGTGTAGCACATTCCCATCAAAACTTTAAAATATTCAGTAAACTTTTTCTGAATATATTTTTTTCTTGCTCAAATTGCAGACTGTACCCATACTAGCACCAAGCCAAACCTCCTCACCCACCAAGCAACAAGGATGCTCTGCAATGGGTACACACCGTGCATAGGCTGTAGCCCTTGAGGGCTGGGGTCCTCACCAACTAAAAGGCATCTCAAAAGTACTCTTTTCTTTCTCCTCAATCTGTGTCATGATTATCCAGGAATGCAAGAAGCAAGGAGGAGCAAGGAGAGTCTGGTTCTCAGCAGTTTGGACAATCAGCTGGGAGAGTTACAGCTGCAATGAGACACAAGAATCCCATTCAAGCAATTAGTTTTGTTTCATTTTATTTTTCATACAATAGTAATGTGGAATTGTATGATAAGGACCATGCTTGATCTCCCTCTCAGCTCCTTGTCAGTGGATGCTCTCTTCTTTTAAAAAGAGAACTTTCTCTATTGATCAAAAATCCTCAGGTAATCCTCAGGATACACAGAATCTAGTTTGCTGAATGTGCTTAGCTTTTAATATAATTGGTTATTACATGGTCAGTATTCTTGACTGACTTCATGTAGACATCATCACTTGACTTTGAAGAACTGAGTCTTTTTTTTTTTTTTTTNTCACCTTCACAGTAAAGCAATGTCTCTGTATTCAACTGTGTTTCTGTGTTTCTGTTTATATTCACTTCCTCTTCTTCTCTTACTGGACACCACTGAAAAAAGCCTGTCTCTATCTTCTTTTTATCCTCCCTTCAGGCATTTATAACATTGATAAGATTCCCCTGATCCTGCTCTCCTCTAGACTATGCAGTACAAGCTCCTGTAGTCTTTCCTTATAGGAAATTCTCTAGTCCTTTAATCATCTTTCTGGCCCTTTGCTGGACTCTCTCCAGTATATTGTCTATGTCTCTTTCATACTGAAGAACCCAGAACTGGACACAGGGCTCCAGGTATGGCCTCAATAGGGGTGGGTAGATGGGGAGGTTCATCTCTCTTGACCTGCTGGCAATTTTTTGCTTAACATAGCCAAGGATACCCATAGTTTTTTTATGGCAAGGGCAAGTTGCTGGATGATGTTCAAGTTGGTGTCCACCAGGACCCCAAGGGCCGTTTCCACCAAGTTGCTTTACAGATGGTAGGCTCCCCAGCATATACTGGTGTGTGGGTTGAAATGTAATCTCTTTTATACAAATCATATGAAATATGGAGCAAAGACAATCATAAAATATAATGACATTAGGTGAATATCATCTTAAAAATGTATTCTGTTTTATAAAAACAAGGTT
Source organism: Jacana jacana (assembly GCA_013400555.1). Taxonomy (NCBI): domain Eukaryota; kingdom Metazoa; phylum Chordata; class Aves; order Charadriiformes; family Jacanidae; genus Jacana; species Jacana jacana. The sequence continues at coordinate 18,031 of VZTM01020662.1, forward strand.
CTATTCNTTACAAACGTAAAAAAGGTAGTAAGTTAAGTGCATGATACTCCATTTCTGCTTCCTTTTTTTTTTCCCATCAATGAGTAACTTTTTTGCATTAGACTTGCTGAAAACATAGGAAAAGTTATATTTGACTTCCATCCAGACATTCTGCTTTTCATAATGGGTCCAAATGTTTATGAATCTTAGCAATTCCCCTAATAAATGACAATCACAAATCACAGAATGGTTATGGTTGGAAGGGAACTCTGGAGGTCATCTGCTCCAACCCCCCTGCACAAGCAGNCTGCTGTCCCTTATATATTAGTGAATATTAGTGAACTTCCAATTATTTTATCATCTTTAGTGTGTTAGGATTTCAGGAGTGATGATCTGAAAGTTTAATAAAATTTACAGAATGATGAGCTAAAACTATATTCATTGCCTATAACACAGAAAATCTCATCTGCTCAAGGACAGCAAAATAATTTTACCAGAAGATGTATGACTGCTTAACTCATTTTCTGCCCTCTCTTATATCTATCCCAACCACATTTCCTGACCTTATATGTGGACAAACCCTTTTAGTAATGATTTATGTTTGAACCACCATTTCTAAATTAAATGTCCAGCCCTAAAGTATTCTGATGTTTCTGGTACATATCTCAAACCACTGTAACATTGTTGTCCACAATTTTAAAACAAAGATAGTTAAATATAAAGTTGTCTTTAAAATGTTATTAATATTTTAATGAGGATTTATTCTGAGGCAAGGAACAATGTAAGAAGTTAAAATGAAAACATATTAAAGAACAACAACAATAATAATAAAAGAATAAACTTATGAGGAAAAATAGATGTGAAAGCAGTAGCTTTACCAGAAGTTCTAAATCTATATTGCAGCATAGATTTTCACTTCCTGGAGGAAGAGTTTTTGCAGAGGAACAAGGAATATTCACTTGGAAAATTAAAAACAGATTTATTTTTTTTTTTTCAAAAACCTTTTAATAGGAAACACTTATTTTAGAATAACATAGATAACATAGATTCTTTTTCCATGATGCTTTCCTCAGTCCTTCAGAAATATAATTATCACAAAATTACATTTGATAACACTTTTTTATGTATTTATGTGTATATTTATTGTTCTTTTTTTCAATCACTACATATGTTATTCAATCGCTAGAACTGGATTTAACTTCAGCTTGAAACTCAGAATTCACAGAATTGATATTTTTAAGTTTTCTGCAATGTATCTAAGTTTTTTACATATCCAAACAAACTTTCTAATTTTCCACTACGAGTAGCAGTGCACATAATAAATTCTGTGGGGTTTTTAAGAAATCAAGATATCTCAGTTTTCATGATATTGTAGTAGAACATTTCTTGCCAATATTGTCTAAATCATGCATATACATTTTTGTCAAATCTCTCTTGAGACAGAGAGATAGATTAATCATCATGCAGTCTATATGTATCTTTTTCTCATGTTTTAGTCCTTCAACATGGTTACCTGAGAAATTGGCTTCTATCTGCTGAACTCCTCACAAATAATGTCTTGCATTAAAGTTCAGATATTTCCAACCTCTGTGTCATGTGCAGGGACACCTTACACTAGACCAGGTTACACAAAGCTCCATCCAACTTGACCTTGAACACCTTCAGGGATGGGTGTCATGAGCTGCTCTCTGGATACTGGTGCACATCCTACATCATTAAAAATTGCTTACCTAATATACAAATTAGGTACAAAATCAATGTCTAAGAGCCAAAAATTATCCCAAGTTCCTTTTGAACAAAATGATGGCAATGTGACTTAAGGTCTTTTATTTCTGTTGCAAATGACAAAAAAAAAAGAAGAAAAAAACAACTCTAATTTTGGAAGATGAGGAAGAGGGATACAAGTAGTTCTATAACCCTGTTCTGGAACCATAACTTGTCAACTTCTCTTTTATGCAATATATATTTGGAATAATTAATTGGATAAAGTCTTAATTCTCACTTTTCTTTCATCTTAGATGAAGTGATT
>VZTM01020664.1:5272-23451 GCA_013400555.1 Jacana jacana
TGAGTGGCAGGGATTGTTAAACAAATCAAATATTTGAAAAAAAAACCTTGGATATAAAGCTGTGCTTGTAAGGTAGGGGAAGAATGTGAAATCCTGAAATACAGTGACATGGAATAAATTACTAAGGACCATAAGGCAGAAAGGGGAACAGAAATTCCCCATAGTTAAGGCTTTCCCATGTTACAGCAGAGGGTCAATCTTACTGCTAGGTCTTCAAGCAGGATATATGAGGCAGGACCGAGAAAGTGGCTGGAGAATTATCTGAAATGTTTTGCGTAGTCCAAGTGTCTTCACTACAGGAGAAGGGAGAGACAAGGGGTACCATATCAGAAGAATTTTCAATAAAAGCCATGTAAATAAGTTAAGGTCTAGAAAAAGTAGAAAGGAAGTAAGAAACATTCTCTCCTAAATGTCTTCATGAATAGATCTCTGATAACAGAAGTCCCCAGTGAAGCAACAAAGGTCTGGAAACTGAAACTGGACAAACTCAGCTTAGAAATTAAAGAGCACAATTTCATTTTCGATCATTTGCTATTTTGATAACTAATCTAAGGCTCACCAAATGTACTTCTGAAGTTGCACTTTAGCTGAAAACAGAAAGCACAAACATGATAAGGGGCCTCATAATGAGGCATAAAACTCTTGGCCTCACAAAAGAATGGTAGAATTTTTGGGACACTTTTCAGCCGAACCACACTTAAAAAAACCACTCTGTCACTTATCAGCTGAAACTAAGACAATGCAAGGGTTTAATTTATTTTAATTAATTTCTTTTAACTGCTGGCAGCCTTCCACAACAGAATTGTCACCATAGCAATCTATCACCTAATTTGAAACTCAGAGGTCTCTGCTAAGTTGGCACTCCAGTGAAGGCTACAGTGAGGCCATTGAAGGCTCTCCAATTCAGATGCTGGAAGGAATTTATTGTCCCATATATAATTTCTGAAGCCAAGTCAGCTAGATACATGGTTAAAAAATAACGGATGATCCCATTTTCTACTGTGCTCAGTTGTAGCTGAGGCAACTTCAACCAAAATAGGTTAGTGGGGGTATCAAAGGTGCGAAAGTGAAGCCTCTGAAGGCTTCTCTGAATCAGTCCACACTATGATACAAAACCGAGAATACAATTTGTTTTGAAGCTTCCCTAGCTTTTCAAGAATTTACTTTTTCCTTTTCCCTCAAGCAAACACAATGAAATGCATCAGCTTCATACCCCAACCCCCTTCACACCAGGCCCTTGCTGCAGTTTCAAGGTCTCAGTTCTCCTGGCTAACCTGGCTTCTCCTTGCTGCTATTACACATAGGCAGTCTCTCATGTATTTGCTATCATAGGTGCCAAAGAAAACATCTGATACAAGACGACTCTTCCCCTCAAAGAGGGGAAAACAACGACAGGAAAATGTTATTGCCCTTCTAGATTTACTTCAGTGACTTATTTTGATGTTTCAAGCCAAATATGAGCTTGATTTGACTCTTACAGTCTGTATTCGTGTGTGAAGAATGCTAGCTGTGGATAACTGGGCTAAAATATTGCTATACCAAGGATTTCCACTGTAGCTGAATGTGTTGGGGAGGATTGAACGTAACTCCCATGAAAAGATCAGAACTGGCATAAATGGCAAACTAAAGATTCTCAAAAGAAAATTACTTGGCATTTGCTTTTATTACAACCCATCCCAAATTTCTCTGCTGGATCAGCTTCACCCCCCCCCCAAGGAGAGAATATTCAAACAATCTGCAGAAAGATGTCAACTACAGAAGAGATTGTTCAGAGTTATCTCAACTACATTTCAACACCAAATGTTCACTTTGAGTGTTTTATTTTCACCTCTGTTACATTACACATTAATGTCTGATATTTAAAAATACGATGATCAAACTATGCCATGCTGCCAATTTTTATTTTGCATTCCCATTTTTCAGCACAGTTTTTGAAGTTTTATCTTCTCACCCCAACTGATGACAAATTCTTTAACTGGGGAAATGCAAATTCAGTTGTAATTCTGTTGAACTAAGGGAAAACAAGAACATGCATTTCTTAAGCATTCTCATACTAATGTGAACTGCAAAACTGATTTCCTGGATCGGTTAAAGGCTCTAAAACGCACTGAATGCTGATTATATGCTGAGGTCAGAAGGAGCAAATGGGTTTAGCTGCTTTACTGATAGAAATCAAGCCTCTTCAGGAAAAGGTGCAGAAGTTTTCAAAATTCTTCACTTAAAGATGGAAAATCAGAGTTTGCTCCTTATATATGTGGTATACATCAGCACATGCATCAGCCTTATTATTTTTTTTAAGCATTTCAAGAAGTTGTTGTGCAATTTCTACAGAGCTCCTTTTGGTAATTTTGAAAATGTTAACTAGATTGTAAGATACTGAAGCAGAAATTGTGTGTGGTAGGTAGGTAATATTGTGGAACGAGGTCTGCTACATGAGACTGTTAACAGTTATGTGATAAATCCCACAATGGTCATAGCAAATGGGAAACCAGACTTGTATTCAGCTAGCTCAACAAATTAGAGGATGGTAACAGTGCTTATGCATGTTTGCATTTCCCAGCATTTTAAAAAACAAAATTCAAGGTTCCCAAGGGAGCAAGCTAGCTCACCAGCAAAGAAGTCACATAGTCACATGGAGAGGCCTTTCTTTCTAACAGAGGCTGTCAAAGTTCAGGAAAGCAACATGGGGGCATTTACTATAAGCTAGTTAAAGCCTACTCCACAAATTTTCAAAAATCACTGCTTAGAAATCACAAAAGGAATATAGTCTTTCCCTGTCCAGCTCAAAATCAGTCAACTGTCTTCACATTCAACACAGAGGGACTCTATTCAAACACTGTTACCTTGACTTTTGACATCTCAATCAAACCAATTGGAATGGTTAGTTACAGACCTCCCCCATGAGCAAAAAAACAAGATGCCAGTGAGGAGCAATGTGCCAGAACTCAAAGCAAACCAGTTCTACCTTCTTTAGGGAACCAGAGATGCTACAGAATAATTCCTTTCTTGTTATCTCCTACTTTATTTCACCCATTTCTTAGAAGAAAAGGGACACGCTCCATAGTGAATGGCCAGGCCAGGAAGGTAGCTGAAGCAACTCAGGAACTAAAGCCAGTTCCTGTAGCTCAGCACCTGACAGCAGCTGCCACAGCAGGACTAGAAACATGGTTAGAGATGCCACAACAGCATTAGGAACATAATTAGAGATGTCCCCTACCAGTGCAGCAACCAAGACTGCTTGTAAAAGTATTCTTTTCAAGCTTATACATATATTGGGGGATTGGTGAGTTCTCCTTACTTTGTGCACTAAGCTAGTGCTAAATGGGCACAACACAGAACAGTAGCTGACACAGCAGACCTGCAGAACAGAGGCAGGGCTATACCACTTCGTCTGAGCTCAGCATGGGACTCGTGAAGTCTACTCCAGTCCTGTCAGCCGACCCTGACAGGGATCAGTTAGCTCCAGAGCTAGAAGTCACAGGTGTAGTACTGCAGCTCTATTAAAGGATGCAATTTAACCTCAGCCTGTCAGAAAGAAATCACACAGTGCTGAGTGTCAACAAGTATTTTTTAAAATGCCCTTGTTAACAGTTCTCATAGAAAGTGTCCGTTTCTGGTGCTAAAGAAAACTAAATGAACATTTCAGCTTCCTTTATCTCTGTCAGAGAAAAGACAATCTGAGAATTGGTTTTGACTTTAAGAAAGAGCCTAAAAAGAACCTTCTATATCGCAGTCAGAGGCCAGTATTTCACCTACAGCCATCAGATCGAATTCCTAGCATGTACTTGGCTTTCACCAAAGGGCATATAAAAACAATAAAGTGTGGGAGGTCTAACTGCACACAGGTAGAAATTTAAACCATTCCCTTGAATGGCACTCCTAAAATATGCATAGATATATACATAAAACACGTGAACAGCCAGTGGAATTCAGAAATCCTTTTGGTGGAACAAGACAACAACAGAGCTTTTCCCAAAGAGGGACTCTGCACAGTGAGAAGTTAGGATTTATCTATTTAGAGCTTATTTCACTGTAGAAATACTAACATAATTTATTTCCCTGAAGGCTGTCTTGCTCTCTTTTCCAATACAGATCGAAGAGGATCTCTTTCCCACCAAGCTTCACACTGCTTTCCTTCTGTCTGAACCTCTGCTGTCATCTCCATACAACAAATTGGATTACAGTTTCCCTCTTTCTCTCAGGCATATGGTACTTAGACTTTTTGATTTCTGTGAGCACAGCATGGGTTTGTTCCACTCTAGTAGCTGACCCATGCAAACCCATTTAGAAAACAGGTACTGCTCCACTCCACAGTGCTTTTACTAAGAAAGAAAAAGTTGTGTTTCTTGGTACAGCAGGGAGGCAATCCTGGGCTGTTATGTGGTCCACTAAGTAGTTTGTGAGCTCTGATCACACTCTCCAGTCCAAGGTAAGAGCACTACTGCATTTAGACTGGAGGTCTCCCTAATTATGATCAAATAATCTTTTCAGTGAGAATGAGTGCTTGTAAGGTATGAGCTTTTGTAATTGAGTAATTAAAAAAAAAATAAAATTAAAAAAGTAATTGAGCTTACTGACACACTCCAGTATCTTAGGGGAGGAACTCTGTAGTGGAGTTCGCATCTCATTTGAAAGAAGTGAGAAGTATTTCAGATATGTTTTATGAGCACAAGGTCACCATCCTGCTTCTTTACTCATCAAACAGAGGTTATTTCCATTCATCTCTTCTACCCCAAACAAACTACATGAGATATGTTTTGTAAGCAGCTCTTTATTTATTGCACTTAACCAATACTCCTAATTGGAACATGAATTTTTATGCCTGTAAGAGATGAGGAGAATGAGGAGGGAAAACATCTGCATTTTCTGGAGGAAAGAATAGTATGTAGATAGAAGACTTAAAGACTTAAATATTGCTAGCAGTACTATTAGTTAACCATACAGTATCAAGGTTAGCAGTCTCCCCTCCAGCTCTGTAGGAGAGCATGAATTACTGGTGTCCTACTGTAGTACAGCCTTCTGGTGAAATGCTTTCATAGAGGAATTATGTGGGAAACTGTATAGAACAAGTGATGCGTTTTCTGGAAAGGTTTGAAGCCCCAGCAGTAGCCTTCATACCTCTGGCAGAAGCATTTAAAGCAATCATGAAAGAAGGGTAGCAGCTTCCAATTTCACACATCCTTCTGTTTTCTGTGCTGAACAACTTTTTAAAGTTTTGCTTTACATGGATTCTTTTCTGCATTAGACCCACAATAATTGCCCATTTCTCTACCCCAAGCAATTAGCACCACTACTGCCAATGGGGCATTGGTGCCCATAGTATAGTGGAGCCAATTATCTTCAGCTATAAAACGGGTTTCACAAAACACACCATTGTACATCCTTTGTCACCTGCCCCACACTGTATTTCAGTTGCTTTTAAAGACACCCCAGCCCTTTTTTATTCTGAGCTATCAAGCACCACATGGATGTGTTTGATTTTATTCAACTCTCTGTTAGTTCTTACACACTTGGAAAGCTGTTTCACACCTTCCCATTCATTGATATTGCTTGAAGTGACGCATGATGATGGTTTTCATACAAGAGCAGCAGCTTTGTGCTGAAGAGGTTTATTCTAATCAGGCAGCAGTGTCTTTTAGAAATTAAAAAATCTCCACACATTCTAATTTAAACCATTAGCATGGCCTGTGGTTAGATGACATTATGTTGCTAATGGATCCACTGTGGAATATGACACCAGTTGTGCTGTCCACTGGGATTTACAGGCATATAATACACATGTTTATTTCAACTCTAAAAGGCTGTACTAATGGCTTCAGCACTTTTGTGTTAAGTAATCGCCATTCTTCCCCTTTGGCAGTCAATGCATATGTAATCCAATCCATGTTTTCCTGGGATAATTGGTCTTTCTTTCCTCAATCAGAGGTACAATGAAATTCCAGACTAGGTGTGTGTTATAGACAAGTTATGTTTGCCTGTAGGCTGTCTCTAGCTTTCTTTGGTTGTCTATCTTTTAAAAGTCTTCTAGGCATTTTCAAAGTGGTTGTGCTTTTTACTCCTCATCTCCTTCTTACTGTTCTGTTTCAGGCTTGTGTTCATTAGGACTAAAATGAAAACTAATGTGCTAAGATCTTGTGAAGATGCTGCTTCTTCTTCTGTAGCCCAGCACTGGTTTAGGAGAGGCAATACCAGTGGTACTGCCAGCATCTGAAATGGGCTGAACTGTCAAGAGGACAGATGCAATTGAATAGTGAAAGGTACTATCAATGAGTAATTATGCTATTCAGTCTTCCGTATAATATAAAGCTTGCTTATCTGTAAAGCACAAAAGTGATTCCTTTGGTTATCAGTATTCCAGCACCCAATTTTACATCTGCATTAACAGAGGATACTTGTCACCAAACCAATGCCTATCATCTCAAAAAATGCTAAAACGCAAGGGACAAGCGAGATCAGGTAGCTTTTCAGATACTGTGTTCAGTATTAGGTGGTCCAGTGAACAGAACACACTGCGGTGGTGGCAATTAGAGTTTGAATGTGCAAGAACAGATCAGCTCAGAAATTATCAACACAGTCATGAGAGAGGATCTTATACTTTCTTAGTGGTTATATTTATTGTATTACAAGTATGCAGTGCTGTGGCTGCTGGAGTGGCTTCTGGGTGTTTTGACCCCAGTGCATGTGATTGTGATGTATTCCCATCTGCCATGCTACCTGAATGAAAGAAACTCAAAGGGTGTATCCACGTCTGAAACAGATTCATAGATTCATGGGCTTTCTCCTAGCAGTCACTAAACAAACCTTTAATGGGTAGTAGCCAGTGAAAGAGGCAGAGTCTGTAGGAGAAAAACTCCCTCTTGCTAGTCACTTTTTCCTTTGTAATTTTTCCAGGTGGATTGTGGTTCTGTTTGAATTACAAATAGCACCAAATTAATAAAGCACTTTGCCATGCTGTTATGTGACCCTTCGTATATACCCCAAAATTAAGCTGTCCTGTAATTACCCATGCATGTGGGCATGTGTTTGCAGGGAAATCCAGACACACAAAGCTTGTCTGTTTGGATAAATAAGTTTTTTACAAATTTCAGCCTGCATTGAAAACAAGCTAGAAGGTCTAAATCTCTGTAAGAAGGCTCAAGTTATCAGAAAACTGAATTGAATGCTCACCTTCCTCTTTCCTTCCCTATACCGCGTGAGTTCAGGTTGACTCCCCTGCTTTGGTAGAGAACTTGATCGGAGTGCACTGTTTCAGACACAAAGGGAGACCAAGTGGAATTCTAGCCTTTAATTGAATAATTGTTTTATCATGGCTCTGACCTGACTTCCACTCAGTTTCTGAACAAAAGCATGAACAGAGCTAAATTTAAGGGGAAAATATTTAGCTTCAGCTGAACTAGGTGCTGTTCTAAAGGAAACACTTTCTTTATTCTACTTAAGGAGCTTAAGACAACGTAGCAATGCATAATTCTGCAAAAATATGGGACAGTATATTTCACAAGGATCTGGTAATAATAAAAGGGGGAAAAAAAATCAGGTGTCTCCAATTTATATGCATGCCACATGCAAAGACTTAAAGCAAAGAAAAAAAAATATAAAGTAGCACTTCCCCAGGGTTCACTGATATTCCATTTAAAAACCAACCAACCAACCAAAATCCCACATAAGGAAAAAAGCTCTTTCAAATGCCTCATTGAGTAATAGAAACTTCCTTAAATGTTGCACGTCAGAGCAAACTGCATACTGCCGTGTTCCTAGTCTGCCACTGTAGCCATGTATGCCTACCAAGCAGCTAGTATCTGAAAGTCACCAAGTGACTATTAAATTTCACAAAGGAGGTATGTCCGTAACGCTATGCTACTATTAATTAGATTTGAACCAAGATAACGATTACCAGGGATTTGTCAGATTTGTAAAATTGTAACTAGTATAATTTCAGTGTTATCTAGGGACCAGAGATAGACATCTCACATTACATTCAAGTTAACTAAACGTAATTTATGAAAAGGTAAATCCTCAGCACAGAATGAAATAATTTCAATCAAAACCACACAATCTGATCAAATACGTGGGAGGCTGCTCCTTCCAGTTTGCATTTAATGAGAGGTTTCTAATTTGCATAGCTTTTTGGGAAGGGATGATGTGTCCAATTTAAAGTTCTCACATTTTATTTTTCTCTCTCAAGTACAAAGACACTGCCACCTGCCTTGGAAGCGTCCAGCTGGCCAATCTGTGTGGACAGCACCATTATTAAATTATCTCCTACCTCTTGCTGGCACTGAACCTGACCCACTACAGAACACGCTACTTCCTCAAAGTGCTCAGCAACCAGAGCACCCACTCTGGACAGACAAGTGTAAAATAGCATCACTTCACAGTCTTAAATTACAGCCATTCATTAGCTGGGCCCAACAGCTGTAAACAATATTCCCAGTCCTCTTTGGATCAGGTACATGCTGACAAGGTGACATTATAAGAGTGCAAAACCTACAATCCACTGACTTACAACAAAACCTTATATCTATGGAGAGTCATCCAGCAATTTACAAGAGCAACAAAAGCAGAATATAAATTATTACGAACTTTCACCTGAATTAAGATGCTTCTATGAAGCAAATATGCTTACTTGTTACGTGTACGTGTGCTTTCCAAGATTGTAAATGACTGGAAACTGTGATGCAAGACAGAAAAAATGCACCATTAACAATTAAATATTTTGATAGCACAGCTATTGTAATACCATAGCTAATCGGAAGTTGAGATTTTTACACTTTCTACTCAGTCGTTAACACCGAAAAAAACCTCATGACATTTTCTTAGGTATCTCCACAGTAATTCCCACACCATTATTTATTCACAATATTGCCTACTATCTATAAATGCACCTATCATGGTATGCGAGGGTTCAGAAGCAACATGTATTAAATTTCCTAACACATCTCCTTCAATAGATACAAAAATCATGCACAGTGAAAGCCAGTTTGGGGAATTTTCCCCCTCAGTTTTCATATCATTATTATTATTTTAACTTTTAAATTAAGAGAAATAACCAGCAACAGAAAAGTACATAGAAAAGTACAAAGCCATTAAAAAAAAAAAGAGGTGGAAGAATATAATGCTAAAAAGCATGTGCCAGCAGCTGGAATGGCACATGGAAAAATATGCAGACTACATTCATAACCAGGAGGAAAAAAAATCTTTTCAGAGTTACTTTTGTTCCATATTCATGCCCCAATAAATGGCTTTAATTGGTGAAGAGAATGAGGAGACAAACAAGAATGAATACGTTGTGCTGAGGATCCACACCTTAAGAATATCACTAATGTTTCAAAAACTGCATTTTGGTAGAAGTCCACACCTACCCAAACACTTTTTTTCCCTCTGTGTATTATTCAAACAGTCATTGCTGACAGGACTGAGGAACTGTGTATGAAAGATAACGCTCCTTTACAACACAGTTTTCTGTTAAGTTGCCCACAATAATTCTTCCCTCTTACATCCCTTTTCCCTCCCACCAATAACCATACTTTTAAAAGTCCAAAAGGCTAAAACCCCATTTTATCTTTAAGATAAATATATGTATGCTGCTGTGGAAACAGATAAGGGATATTTGAGAGCATGAGTATCTAATAAAGCCCAAGGCACTGGTTCATTATCCCACAAAGCCCTACCAACAGAGGTCATCTCAAAACCAAGTATAAATTGTACACAAAAATGGGATACGTTCATTTGCAGTTTTTCTTAAGAAGGTTACTAGGAGGAGAGTCAACACTCTACCAGTACATGAAAAGGCAGCTGAAGATCTTGAAGATGCAAGGATATTAGATGCTCCTACCTTTAAGTGTCCAGCTGCTCTCAAAATTTAGATGCTAAGTATTTGACAATTCTGATTCCTTCATGGGTTTTACGTTAAGCTCTGGCCCTTACCTTTCCACATTGCTAGTCAGGAACATCCCCTTAATGGAACTTTGGTATTTGATCACCATGAATCTGCATTTTAATTCAGAGAGGAACATCTTCTTTTCAACTTAATAGAACTCAGCACTAGTTTTCTTAGCCTGTTCAGAATGTAGTTCTCCATTTGTCCTTCTTCTTCATGGGCAAATAACACTTACAATGAGAGAAGCAGTTTGGAGTAAGGACTCGACCATGCAGACCTTGGAGGGAATGGACAGCAAGAGAGAAAGATGAACCTTTTTTCAGGTCATATTACATGCTAGTCCTAGGGATTTCCTTTCCTTCTTTTAATTATAGACTTTAGTAACAAGTCACATGTGTTTTTGAGCACTTGTTGATGAGTTCAGATTAGATGGGGACATGTCTATTTCCCTTTGGTAATGTAGTGAATAGTGAAGTAACAAGCTAGCCCAAGAAGCAATTTTCCCTCAAACTTCCTTCTAATTACCATTCTCATTTAAAAACAATAAAAGGTGATTTCCCCTGACAAATGAAACAGTTTGTTGATATTCCTTTGAAGATCAATTTAAATTAAATTCACCGTATAATTCTAAATAACCCATTTATACACACACACATAATTTACTTAATCATCAAGAGATTCAAGAAGCTTGCACTTGGTCGTCTTCTTACAGCAGTTCAAAGTTGTACTTTTATTCTCCAGGATGACTAGTGAGTAGAGACCAGCATTCCTCCCTTCCTCTCAAATACTGTTACTTTTCCTCTTATTACTTGTTCCTTTGTAGACACCTGGAATACAGTCATGGCCCCAGTGAAAAAAAAACCAAACGTGGCTTTGGCATTTTACACACCCAGCTCTCCACAGGTTCCTACCTATTCTTCTGGAGGGACAGTGGTGAACAGAAGAGGTCAGAGTTAAGGCAATCAAAACAATCAGAACAGACCTTGCTTTTGCAAAACATACTGTCACTGGGAGGATCACTGGGATGATCCACAAATATTTATCTGGTTGCTGCCTCTGCTGGAGAGCCTTCTAGTTTTAGCTTCTGTTAGCCCTATCAGTTATACTGATGCTACAAGAAGCTCTCAGCTGCATCAAGGTTCCTGTTATGACCTCATTTAAAATTTGGGTTAAGAATCTGGAGAAAATTTTTGTGAAAGAGGAAACTAAATCTGCAAAAGCCAAGTTTTCTGTTAGTTACCAAGAGAAAGCAGCAAACGGTCAAGGAGAACAAACAAAATTATGCCAAAAGGCAGAGGTCCACAGAGTCATCATAGCAACATCTAAATAACCAGTACGTGCAAATAACCTGGCCATATTTACCAACACCTTGTCAAGCCACGGTTCAAAAAGTTTTCCAATACAGCTGAAGCAGCCCAGGAGCACTGCCAGAGCCAAGCACTGCAGCTCAGCTGAATGCAGCACTTCTGAAGTCATACCTGCCCATCAGAGGCACACAAACTTCCAAAACACTCTACTGACCCCCACTAAAGGCTGTGAGAGTAGGGCTTGGACACATTTGTGAGCATTGTGTGCCCAACTGCATTGTGATTATCAACAAACACACCCATAATTCTCATAGAAATCAAAGAGAAATAAATCTTAAGTCCTAACTTAATGGACTTATTTGAAAGTTGCAGTGACAATGGGTCACAGCCAACAGAATATTCTTATTATGAAAAGCAACAAATGCCACGTTCATCCTTCTCATATTCAGTTGCATTGAAGTTAACAGATGATCATCAGTCTTGCTCACTTGCTTTTCACATGTAAATTGACTGTACCCACAAGTCACAACTTGGATACTGGACATTGCTAAGGACAGAAGTCTCTGGTGCTGCAGACCATTACCTACCTTGAGCAACTCATCTGTGTCTATGATATTATGAACAATCTCGTTACACATACATACTTGCGAAAAGAGTCCAGAAAATATAAATATTTGGCACTCAGATCTGCCCCTGTGGTTCTCTCTGGTGGTAGCACTGTCCAGAGGTTTGCTTGTAATACCTTTCCTGTTTCAGCAGGCCCCGTACTCTTGTAAATGCCTTTATCTCCTCATTTCCCTTTAAACAAATGATTATCAGGTTACAGGCTATTTTCTTTGTAAAATAAAATATGAATACATTGTTTGGACAAGCAAATAAGGACTACATTCACACTAAGATATAAATCACTAAAATCACTGGAAACACAGAAAAAGAAATTCTGAACCCATGTCATTGAGTACCAAACACACTGTACAGTACAATACTCCTTTAAACAAAGAAGCTGAGTCTCTCTTGAAATCTGTTACAAAGAGCAAATAACATTGCGGCTAAAATTATGACCTAAAATGTCATGTTATATTTCAAGAATGAAAAAGTTACTGTCTCCAGAGTCTCAATTTTGTCTGGAAATAATTCCAATATTTTACAATATAATTAATTTCATTGCTTTCTTTGCTTTTAAATGCTGGGCTGGGAAAAAGTGTGAACAATGGTAATGAAATGTGTGTAGTTACTATTGAACTTTGAGGATTTCTGGTCCTAGCTAAATTTGCAGAACCTACAGTCAAATAAATGAGAATGAAAACAGGATCACTGAATGTTAAAAAGGGTATGTACAATGACCTCGAAAACATCACAAGAGCCACATACCTGGCTCTGAATATTGCAGCACAGTAATCAGTATTACCCCGGAATAGAAGAGCCTAGTACATACCCTCATATCCCAAAACTTCTAGCGTCTTCACTGGCAACAAAGAGCAGCAGAAGCTTGGCGACTAGTACTGCTACGAGTGCTTGAATCATCAGGGGGAAAAAATATCTTCAGTGGAAGCATCAGCAGGTATTGTATTTCCCACATGCACATCCCAGAGAAAAAGCTCACCAGGACCAAAGAATGAGACTTCACAGACGCGTGCTCATATTTTCATAGAAGACCTGTCTTTAGGTTGCAAGATACATTAGTGACTTTTGGCTACCAAACCTTAGCAGGTAAAAGGATATAAATGAGGCAGCCCTATAACAGGACCTCAATGATAAAACTAAGAATTTCAATCATAGATTTAAAAAAATATTTATTTTACATAAGATTTCAAGTTGAAAAGTCCATGAATTGTCATAGTGTAGTTATATTCTGTCCTATTATTACATCCTCACACAGAAAGCATTATTTTCTCCATTCTGACTTAAAAATCAGCAGAAATTGCAAAGTTGCCTCCCTTCAAGGAAAAGCAAAACACTCAGATCTTTGAATTTCTCTGTACTGTCTGGAAGAAATCTGTTGGAGAAAATAGATACACAACGAACTATGCCAGATTGTGGGCAGGAACTGAATCACCCTTGGTGATTCAAACATGGTTTTCAGCTTCTCATCTACCAGAAAGTTTTGAGGAACTCTAGAACACAGAATTTTAAGAAGAGCTCAGCTCCCAGACAGCCACTGCTATGAAATCTTCAGTACAAAATCACAGAATGTTTAGGGTTGGAAGTGACCTCTGGACGTCATCTGGTCCTGCTCAAGCAGGGACACCTAGAGCCAGATGTTCAGGATCACATCCAGATGATTTTTTAATATCTCTGAGGATGGACATCATCCAGATAATTAATGCAGACGTTGAACAGGACTGGACCCAGTATTGATCTCCAGGGTACACTGCTAGTTACTGGCCTCCAACTAAACTTCGTGATGCTAATAACCTGCCTTCCGATGTGGCCATTCAGTCAGTTTTCAATCCACATCACTGACTGCTTACTCAGACCATACGTCTACAGTGTCTATGAGGATCTTGTGGGAGACAGCATCAAAGGCCTTACTGAAGTACAAATAGAAAACATCCACTGAACTATCTAACAATGTACCTGCTAAGTGCCCAAGCTAAGGTCCAAGGACCACCTAACAGAGTCTGGAAAAGCCAGGCAAACTCTTTCAGGCTGAACCACCCTGTGGAGGTGACCACTATAAAGAGAATCAGAGGCACTTCAGCCATGAATTAGGCACTTACTTGAGGAGCAATCCTTACAAGCCTGGGCTCTTCCTTCAGAGATAATCTTTGCAGTTGTATACAGCTGTTTCCAGAGGTAGCCCTGTATAACTTGGTTGACAGAGCATGTGATTACTGATCCAAAAATTAGATTTGAACTCAACTAACTATGTCCCAACAGAAAAACAAATTTGGAAGTAATTGTTTCATCACAGGACAGGAACCATTTCAGCCGAAACACTGGTTTGGATCAGAAAGACAAATAATTGCTTGAACCCATGCAAGACAAAAGAATATGCAGGCTGACCAGCTGCTTACATTTTCACACTCTGATATCAACAGTTAACATTTGCAAAGTCCCTTACAAGTTATCAGAGCACTCTTAGTACTCTTGCAGACAACACCAAGATGAGAAGTCTGGTTTCCATGCCTCAGGGATGGCATGCCATCCAGAGGGATCTGGACAAACTTGAGAAGTGGGACCTATGTGAAGACAATGAGTAATGTTTTTAAACTAAAAGAGAGTAGATTCAGGCTGGATATAAGAAAGATGTTTTTTACAATTAAGATGGTGAAATACTGGTCACCCAGAGAGGTGGTAGATACCACATCCCTAGAAATATTTAAGGTCAAGGTTCTGAGCAACTGGGTCTGGTTGAAGATGTCCCTGCACGTTGCAGGGTATTGGACTAGATGACCTTTGAGTGGTCCTTTGAACCCAAACTATTTTATGACCTTATGAACTCTATGCCACACAGTGGACAGCATGCTGCTTAAGATGGACCTTTGCTCTTACTGATTATGACTGTTTCTCAAGTAATGGTTTCTTCAGCACTGTCCAAATTCTCAAGCAAGCCATAGAATCATGGAATGGTTTTGTTGGAAGTGACCTTATAGATCATCTAATTCCAACCCCCCTGCCACAAACAGGGACATCTCCCACTAGACCTGGTTTCTCAAGGCCCATCCAGCCTGGCCTTGAACACGTCCAGGGATGAAGCATCCATAACCTCTCTGGACAACCTGTGCCTATGTCTCATCATCCTCATTGTAAAAAATTTCTTCCTTATATCTTGTCTAAATCTACCCTCTTTCAGTTTAAAACTGTTACCACCCATCCTATCACTGTACTCCATGATAAAGTGTCCCGCCCGATCCCTCCTGTAGGCCTCCTTTAGGTACTGAAAGGTGCTATAGTCTCCCTGGAGCATCCTCTTCTCCAGGATGAACAACCCCCCCATCTTTCTCAGCCTATCCTCATAGCAGAAGTGCTCCAGCCCTTAGATCATCTTTGTGGCCCTCTTCTGAACCTGTTCCAACAGATCCATGTCCTTCTTACATTGGAGGCCTCAGAGCTGGACACTGTACTCCAGGTGGGGTCTCACAAGAACGTAGTAGGGAGATAGAATCACCTCCATCAACCTGTTGGCCACGCTTCTTTTGATGCAGCCCAAGATGTGGTTGGCATTCTCAGCTGCAAGCACATGTTGCCAGGTCATATTGAACTAATGTGCCTTAAGATTTTTTAGTATATAAATTCACAGAAAAATGCCTGAGTACTTGCCACAATCCTGTTGAGAAACCTGGAAGGTGTCAATAATTCTAGGGTGTTTTCAAGTGTTATTTGATTCCAAGTAAAACCAGTAGGACATGGAGATTTTGAGCCCAGAAACAATAAGAAATGAAAGTAAATTTGCACTCCTCTCTTTCTCTCCTCACTTGGAAATGACTCAAAGGACATTAATTACACTCTCCAAAGATTCACAAGCTTGGCAAGTTTGCTGGCAAGGCATATTTTCCCAGTACCTCACTGCTATAGATTAAAGCAAAGCCTGAAGAAAAGTACAAACACAGGATACTGACTCTCTGATGCTTTAAAGTTGGTAATGTATGAGGTAACCTTCTTATTCTGCCCAACACACATACGCTGAAAATGCTTAGAAATGGTACCATGCAGCTGTCACTGTTTCACACATACAGAGAAATTCAATATTTGCCATGACATAACATACAGTTACCATGGATATCTCCCTGTTCTTAGCATATTGGGAAGAAAAAAGAAAAGAAAAGAAAAAAGAGCAAAAATCTCCATTATCCAGTGCACAGTAACCTTGAGCAAGTCTTGACACGGCAATGACAGCCACCACACTAAGGGAAAAATGAAGTTTATTTTGCCTGAATTATTGCAGATTAATAATCTATGCACTGTTTAAGACTAGGATTGCTTTGCTACCTGCCACACGAGGATTGTCACAGGACAATCAATACCCAAAGAGTCACGTGAACCATTAATAAACAAAAGTTGGTCTGAAACTGAGATCTTCCTGACAGCAATCATTCAGAATCAGTCTTCAGTTTAATTAACTAACAGAAGAGGTATAGGGGAGTGCTACTCACATAAAGGTAAACAGGAGATCAGGGCTTAAGATAAGCATTTCTCCTAAAAAGAACAAAACCTGTCATGGCTTCTTTAGCTTACACCCAGAGGTGAATCCTGAGTACAAAAAATTACATTAAATCCAATGAAATAATGGCCCAATCCCAAGTATGTATTAGACCGGCTGTGAATTAACAAATATTGGAGATGACCAGAAGTTCCAAAGAGACAGTTGGACCAGCAGATAAAAGAGGGAGATAACATTTCTTTTATTACAACCTGGCAAATTCACAGCTGGACTCATATGAAATTTCTATTGATGTAGGAGTTTTGCTCTGTTCTGGTCAAGCAAAGATGCCTTGAAGCACTGCTGTCCCCTTGTAAATGGAGCCAGAAAGCTTCAAAAAGGTTCAGAAGTTCAATTGTTTAAAAACCAACCAACCAAGCAACCAAAACAAAAAAAACCCCACCCTAAATCACAGCAAGCAAATAAAATACCCCAGACAACTTGACCAAACCTAATTTACATCAAATTCACTTTGTACAGAAGAGGTTCTAGTCAACTGAAACTGCATTTTCAAATGAACAAGCTATTAATCAAAAAGAAAAGAAAATGTACTCAGAGTGTTTCTGCAGGGTTGAGG
This sequence comes from Jacana jacana, assembly GCA_013400555.1. Lineage (NCBI taxonomy): Eukaryota > Metazoa > Chordata > Aves > Charadriiformes > Jacanidae > Jacana > Jacana jacana. The sequence goes on from VZTM01020664.1 coordinate 22,177, forward strand.
TGTGCTGGAGGCTGGGGTAGTAAGGAATAATATAAACCAGGTTTAATTTATTTGGGTGGAGATAGCTGCAATAGCCTAGCATTTCCCAATTTCTGACCTGCCTTTCTTACCACAAGGATTCAAACTGGAGCACATATTCTGCTACAACCACCGACTCACAACTCTACCTAGAGGACAGCCAAATTCTCCAAAGAATATTTAAAGTCTGTTGCAATTATAGTCAAATATATGCTGTCATATATGAGCAAGTGACAGTTAGGACATGTCAACATGTAACCCTGTCTCCTACAGTGGTTTCCCTGGGTGTCACTCCTGCTTTAACCATATGTTATACTGCTCTGCCCTGCCATGCTGAGATGCTTTGATTCAGCAGAGGATTCTCTAAGAAGTAGATACCTCCTGTGGCTTACCAGAATGTCAAAGCAAAGCTCAAAATCTTTTTTTTACTAAAGTTGAAACTCCAGATCAGAAGATTATATTAAATCTAAATCTAAATTTAACAAAAAACAGTTCTAGAATAACTTCTCAGTGGTACTTTTCTTCCACACCATTAAATAAAAATAGACAAACCTGCTGTTGAATCATTAGAATTGGTGCTGCTTTTTAGAAAACCAAACTGCCAAACAGTTGTACTGGTAACTTGGGGAGGAAGCAGGGGTGGAGAGGAGGAAGGTGTTTGTCTTCTAAAATATCTTTCTCATACTGTCTGTTTTGTAAAAGTTACAGTCTGATCACAGTACCATTTTTTTGGGCATAGCATTTTTCCAAAACTGCTTTCCACTTTTGGTCAAATAAGATCATCTCTGAAATGAAATACCAGCTTTTCAGACAAAATCTTCCATAGGTGATGGAATGTGCCTTTGACATACCAAAGGTGCTAACAGCTTCAGAACTGCAGAAAGTTTGGGATTTACTCTAAAATACGTATAGCATAACTATGCACACATTATCCTGCTGTAATTATTCCCAGCCTATCAGGTGAGATAAGAAAATAATGAGTGAATTATGGCACAGAAAAATATTGGCACCTGGCTGATCTCACACAGCTCAACAGAAGAGGAAATAATTGCTTGTCTTCCAAGCTAGCGCTCCAGCACTACACCATCCTGCCTCTCCTTGACAGTTTTCAAAACAGTGTTATATTAAAAAATAAAAGATGAGCTTTGAGGGCATCTATGCGTATCTTTCACGCCTAACAGAAGTAGCTAAACAGAACTTTAAATATGAATCTAAACAGTTGCCTTGACAGTGCTTTTGTCCTGGTTTGAGGCAAAA
>VZTM01020665.1:0-10481 GCA_013400555.1 Jacana jacana
TCTCACCTTTTTCCAGGGAAGACTTCCTTTCACCAGATCATTCAACAGCACATGACATGTAACAGGAGACATCCAAAGGGCACATTAGGTTGAGGGATGGATTATAATGACTTGACACCTTTCCACCTTGAATACAGAAGTGGATTTGGAACAATCATCTGTAGGCTTTGATCTATCTTACTATCCACAAAGACTAATTCTCTGTCAAATTGCCTCCTCCATATAGACACTAGCAGAACTAGAGAGATACCTTGGGCCTAAAAGTCAACTACACATTGACATGGCACTTGCAACTGTAGATGCTGTTCACTGTGTGCAGCTGTAGCATCATTCTGTGACCTAAATAGCAGCTCCTGCAAGCAGCTTCTGTGAACATGCTTCTGTTCACTTGTCTGTTATTTTGTCTTTTAGCCTATTGATTGAATATAAATAGGGTAAGTATTGAAATAAATAGTGTAAGTAAAAATAAGATAAAAAAATCCAACACAACTTTCATGAGAAGCAATTTTCCATTCCCCCAATGCCAACAGAGGTAAATGCTGCCAAAGAAGCCCTTCCTCACCCCAACATCGTGACAAGGCACAAGTAGATTTGAGACTTCAGCGATCTTTTCTTACTTTTTCTGCAGAACATCTTTCCTCCTGATTTATTACTGTAAGAAAGAAAATTTCCTTTTTCATCAGGACTTTTTATTATTATTATTATTATTATTATGACAGTCAGATTCAGAAATAAAATAAGGTATATCTCTTGGTCTATCTGAAACCCCATCTCACAGTTAATGAGAATGTTCTTCAAGTTTTCTATTAAACTTCTTCAGCATTTAGTTATAATATGACATCAAGTAAAGTTCTTTAAAGCTCTTTAAAAAGGGCAATTTACCAATAAAGCTGTAGAACGAATCCAACGAAATTCTGTCCAAGACAGTAAATATAGATCCTTTCCTTACAGCACTAAAGAAGGTAGACTAACAAAACACAATTGCTCTTACAAACCCAGGGAACAAAACAAGAAGGAGAAGGGAGGAAGAAAAGAAAAAAGGCAATTAAGCTAATGCAAGTTGGGTATCACAAGGTTATAGATATTTCAAGGGCTGAGCAATTTAATGTCTGGAAAGAGAGAAGAGCTCTTGCATATAATGTCCCCCAGTTCAGATTTATTATGCTTTTACTTGCTTTATATGTGATACAATTAGCAGGAGGTGCCAATAAGGCATTCTCTAAAGGACGTGGTCATTCCATACCATCTGTTATTAATTGCATTGTCCTTTCCACAGCTAGCTAGAGGGGAAAAAGTTCTCCGAGAACCACCTGCAAATTCAGACTATATGATGACTAGAATTTAAAAATATCTAACCAGACTATGCGGGAAGATGAATAATACTAGAGCAAAGCCACTTCTCAAAGATCGAAGAAAAAAATGCATGAATATAAGGCTCCAGTGTAATGTAGATTCAAATTGTATCAATATCTTTTTTTTAAAAATCCAACAGTGGTGATAGCTTCCCTGTAAAAAAACGTATTGCTGAAATGAAAAAGAACAATTAAAGCCGGCCACTGGAAATATAGCTGCAGTGTATATGGTTTGCTGAAGACATGTATGTTTTAAAGGATTTTCATTTGCATGTCCCCTGTGTTTCTCATAAAATTGGGAAACAAAAATAATAAAGATTGACTGCTCCTTTCTTGTCTTTTGGCGTGAGGAGGGAAGAAAAAGAAAGAGAAACATAAGTGAGACTCTACCCCAGCAACATAATTTTATTAGGCTGTTAGTGAAAATACATTATAGAATTATGTCAACAGTATGTATTTTGTACCATTTAGGTTATTTAGATCCAGACAGTATGGAGTACTTAGACGTTTTAAAAAGCAAAAAGGACTAAGTTCTCTATTAGAAATAAAAAATCCTCTCCAATACATCATGGTTTAACACTGGCCAGCAACTAAACACTCCACAGCTGCTCGCTCACTCTCCTCCAGTCAGAAGGGAGAAATAATCAGAAAGATAAAAATGACAAAACTTGCAGGTTGAGTTAAAGACGGTTTAATAGGTACAGCAAAGGATATACATACCAGCAAAGCAAAACAAGGAGTTCATTCACTGCTTCCCATGGGCAGGCAGGTAATCAGCTGCCTCCAGGAAAACAGGGCTCTATCAGTTACTTGAGAAAAAAAATCCTTTTAAAATTTGTGGGTTTCAGTGAAAAACAAGGAGGTCGGTCATCAGAATTAGGAACACAGACAAGACCACCACAGTAAGGCCAAACAAAAATATTACACATAAGGTAAAAAAAAAAAAAAAGAGGTCATTGTCTGATCTGATTTTATATATTGTTATTTGCTTTTTGACAGCATATATCAAGCAAGCAGGACTAAAGCACAAATATGAATTGTACTGCAGATAAAAAGGTGTCAGATATGAGGAAGAATTTGAGGGAGCAGGGTGAAGTTGCTTAACTTACAGGAAAAAACGATTATTTTCATATGTAAAAGTCAATACAAAGATGACATAACTGTAAAAAATGTTGGTCAAATAACTTAATTATAAAGCCTCTACCCTGTAAGCATGAGCAAAGAAAACTGAAAATAAGAAACAAAGAGTGATGGTTTCAGAATACAACATGAAAGTGATACTTGTCTGACATGATTTTCATGCTATTCTGCACCTAGTATTAGGACATCCAGCTTCCTAACAGTGTAAAAGTTTGCATTTTATATTAAAAATTTAAAGACCCTAAATTTTCTCCCCATTATAGAGTCATAGAATGGTCCAGGCCAGAAGGGATCTCTAGGGTTGTCTAGTCTGACCTCCCCGCAGTCAGCAGGGACACCCCCAACTAGACCAGGTTGCCCAGGGCCTCCTCGAGCCTCAACTTGAATATCTCCAGGGAAGGGGCCTCAACCATCTCCCTAAGCAACCCCTTTCAGTGGTCCACCACCCTCATGGTAAAGGTTCTAGAAACTAACATATTTAAATTCTCAACCATTTTGTTTCTTATTTAAGCCATGAAATTAAGTGCTAGCATAGATAGCCATTTGCCTCAGAAAAATTTTATATTTTGTCTTCTTCAAGTAATGCACCAAAAGATTAATTCAGGACTTTAGACTTGCATATTGTATACTTCAATGCTTAAATTAACTGTGTCATATTCATAGACATAAATTAAATTAATGTAGTGGACCTTGTATCGAAAACCACACAAGTCTGTGAGATGCTTCCGCCATTTGTTCATTTGTAAATTGTTTACTCTTCCTCCTAATGAGGACCAGATAGGCCACAGTAAACCAGGATTGATACTGCATGACATCTTTGTATTTTCCATTAAAAGGCATATTTCTGTTCTCTTGTTTTGTTTTTTGAAAAGCAACAAAAAACCCCCAACTTCACACTCCTTCAAATCAGGCAGAAGTGGCTTCCAGTCCCTCTCAGGGGTACAATCTCTTCCACTTTTTGAGCTATTCCCAGCTTGAGTGTCTTTCTCCACATTCAGCAGGAAGCCTTTTATATCTTAAGTGGATTTCCATATTCGTTACTTATTTATCCCACCAGGCAGGGCTAACTGGCCTTTGCGTCCTTATAAATGCCATCCTAAATTATCCTTTCTGTAATTGTTGAAGAAAGGATGCTCTGTGCCAGAGGTGAACACCAACTTTTGTGTAGCTGGATGAAGCTTGATTATTGTTAGGATTAAATTATAAGCTTCTGTCACTTAACTATGTGCAACACCAAAAATTCATAGAAGTCTGCACTACTCATCTTCAAAAATGAGATACATGCATGAAAACTGTGTAAATTTAACACTGCATACAGAGCTCTGATTACAAAAATGTTTTGTTAGTTACGTCATGACCCTGGTATTGGTAAGAGGCTCATTTGAAACTGAAGCCATGATCTCACCATCCCATGTAGAAACCAAAGGAGAAACAAAATGCTCCAGGCATTGGCATGGATTTTTTACCAGATCTACTACAATATGTTTTCTCCCATGTATGTTGGGAGCAACGTCAAAAAGACTGGCACACTGGTAGAAGACAGAGAGCAGAGCAAGCTTTGCTGATTAGTTGCAGTGGGCAATTGCAAACTGAGCAATATTTTCTTTCTTTCAAAAGACTTAAACTACGTCTGGTCTTCCAAATCAGAGAATAATTGAATCAATCACAGAATCATAGAATGGAAGTATGTTAGGTTAGAAGGGACCTTTAAAGATCTACAAACAGCATGCCTGGTAGCAACAGAAGGTATGCAACTTTCTTAACTGGAAAAAAAGATCTTTGTGCAAGAGTTAGCAGGTTTTGGAAAAAGAGCTTTAAAATAGATTTGAAGTGGGAAAGTGATAAAACCAGGCTTGCTAGAGACAGGCTTGTACCCCACAGTTGGGGTACAATTTTTTTACATTTCTTTCTCAGTTAATTTACCTGTAGAAACCTTTCTTCTTATTCTTCTCATTTCTTGCCAAATCTCTGGTTGTACTTTGGCTTTCCTGATCCCATCTCTACACCCTTCAGACAGTATCATTGTATTCTTCCCAAGAGGGAAGCATGTCCCTGCTTCCATTGCCTAGGCACTTCTCTTTTGTGTTTAATTTTGAACGGGAGGTTCTTAGTCAGTCATGCTGGTCTCCTGCCACCTTTGCCTGATTTCTGCACAGGGAAATCAAGACAGGTCTTGTGCTCTAAGAAAAACGCCTTTAATCAGCTTCCCACTCTCTTCTATCCCTTTATGCCTAAGAGTAGTTCCCCACAGAGTCCCATCCACTAGTCCCTTAAACAACTGAATGTTCACTTTCCTAAATTTTAGTCTCTTAACTACAATTTTCACCTTGCCTGTATCCTTCAAGATCATGAATTCCAACAGTCTATGGCCACTGCAGGTGAAGCTACTGCCAATCTTGACCGCACCAAAAAGTTCCTCCACATTAGTGAGCAGCAGGTCCAGAAACACATTTCCTCTGGTCGGACTTTTATCACCTGGATTAGGAATATATCTTCAATGCTCTCCAAGAGTCTCATCTACTGCTTGCAGCTTGGTGCACTGCTTTTCCAGCAGACATCAGGGTGATTAAAGTCCCCAAGCACGATCCAACCCTGAGAGCTTGATAATTCCTGTAGTTTAAATAAGAACTCTTCATCAACATCCTCCCCCTGATTGGGTAGTCTGCAGTAAATGTAAACCACGAGGTTTCCTTTGTTATCTGGGTCTCTAAGATGCATCTCTACGTTCTCAGCCTATGCATTGCAATTTATAGCCATTGATGACAGCACCATAATCATAGAATCATAGAATCACCTAGTTTGGAAAGGAGCTTTAAGATCATTGAGTCCAGCCATTAACCTAACACTGCCAAAATCACTGCTAAACCATATCCTTAAGCATCACATCTACCCATATTTTAAATACCTACAGGTATGGTGATTCCACCACATCCTTTGGCAGCCTGTTCCAATGGTTGATCCTTTCAGTGAAGAAATTTTTTGCTAATATCCATCCAACAGTCCTCCAACATAATTTGAGCCCATTTCCTTCTGTTCTATCACCTGTTAATTGGGTCAACACCCTCTCTATAATCTCTCTCTATAATCTATCAGATAGTTGCAGAGAGTGATAAGATCTCCCTCAGCCTCCATTTCTCCATACTAAACATTCCCAGTTCCTGTAGCTGCTCCTCGTAAGACTTGTGCTGTAGACTCCTTACCTGCTTTGTTTTCCTTCTCTGGACATGCACTAGAATCCCCATGTCTTTCTTACAGTGAAGAGACTAAAACTGAACACAGTATTCAAGGTGCACATGCTTCATCTCATAAAATTTCAGTCATAGCAGACAGATCATAGGTTTCCAGGTGCACAGCTGAAAATCTTACTGTTTCCTCTTTTCCTCCCCTATCTTAATACACTATTGTTGAAGGTGTCCTTTAAATAGCATCTGTAAGGTGCATGAAGTTGGAAGTGATTGAAAAGCTTTCTCATATGGAAGGACCTTGCAAACTCAGGGGGGCTACTTAAACATAAGAGATTAAATTGCATATTGCTGAATCTCACCACATAATCAAAACTTCAAAAATGACTAATAAATACATAGTTCTTCTAAGTTTGCCTACATGTTACATTTTAATGCAAAAAAAAAAAAAAAAAAAAAAAAAAAAAAAAAAAGGTAAAAAAGCCCCAGATACCCGTAGCTATATCCTTAGATGTCAAGATATGCTTAGACCAGTCCTCACACATTATTGTCCAGTGCAACTACATATTCTTTTTTGAGAAGCCAGCATCTTTGAGGACACTGAATTCCCTTCCATAAAAAGAAGACTTTGTAAACATATCCAGAGATCAATATCTGCATCTATCCACTAGGTTATAAACCATTACGGGAATATTTAACTGTAAGGCAGTTTCCTGAAGTGCAAAAAAAGTCAGAAATATATAAACAGACAGACCTATTGTGTTATTCATTTCATTTCCCCCAGATATTTGTAGCCATCTTTTCAGCACTCACAAACAAAACATTCTGAGTTGCATATGCTTCATTGAAATATGCATGCTGTGGCAAGTAGAATTCTTTGGGGAACACTGTTATCTTCTCTGTATACATCACACATGGTTCTGACATGGATAAACTACCAAAGTAAACAATAGGGAGAAGAATATTTAATGTAAAACCTCCACCAACATAATACAGAATTAGAAACAGGCAGCTGAGAAAGTTGTGTTAAATATGTCTATGATTGAATTTAATGCTTATAAAAGATATTGAAACAGTAGCCCTAGAGACGGATGTTTTTTATTCAGTCACACCAGGGGGAGAGCCCATAAGCTTTTTGCTATTCCATTGAACAGACAGCAGCAGATGGGCATTTCTTTTTGCCTAAGAAAGCATAGAAGAACATACTCAAGGGAAATGCAGCTATAGGACTAGATGCTATTGCACCAAATAAACACCAGCAGACATGACACATGCTATAAATCCTGTTGGTTTGATCAGTAAGGAAGGAGAAATAATTGCAAGTGTGGCTTATTTCTTTAACAGTATGACCCAGTCTCTACCCTTATGCACTCTGCGGCCAACTGTTAGCTTCATGGAGGTTGAAGTTTTCCATTCAAGTTGTTTAAGCAGCTGCGGACAATCATAAAGGGCTAATCTTGCTGTCGTTTGTGTAGGCTCCTCATTGAGCAGACCTCTGAATTTACTTCTCCCTTGATATGAGAGGTGCATGTAACTTTGCCTTGAGAGGCTTTGTCTTGGGAAAGGTGTGTTGTGTAAAATCCTTCTGTAACAGTGGGTAAAACTCAGCACACACAGCACAAGTCTATGTTGCTGTTTGCCCCTTTTTGTTATTCCTAAGCAGCTGTGCACCATCATGGACTCTCCTACCCAGAACACAGGTGCCAGCTTCATGGAAGAGCTCAGATAAGCTATCTTGAGCCACAAAGTGGGACCAAACTGGGAAGAGGCAAAGGTATCAATGGAAAGTGCATCAGAGATGCAGTTAATGCAGAGGTGTAATTAATGCAGAGATGCAAGTTCAGACCTGTCACAGGAGAATATAATAGACTGTTTTTCCCACTAAAAAGAGAAGTCAGCTCAGGGATGTTTTGAACTCCTCTTTAACTTTATAAGAAGTTTTTCTTCAGAGAGTCTATCAGGGAATTTACCCTTTATGTGTGATGGGCTATTTGTGGTGAGAGGAAAGGTTGCAAAGGCTCTGTCCACCTTTCTGGTTTGGTCAGTTTTGCACACTCATGACACCACTCATTTCTGTGAAGATTCACATGCTCACCACAGAAGTTTGATTTTGAAGGTTGATCCATATGAAAGCTACATCTGGCAGATCACACCTGTGCTATAGGAATATTTAGGGTGCATCTCAGAAAACTTTTCAATTGACACGCACTTTTAACAGCTGAGCCCCATTCTATAACCTTAAAGTCTTCTAGACAAGCTGAATACCTTCATAATCACATAAATTCCCTGCTAAAAACTCTAAAAACGCTAAAATTTCTTTCAGCATCTGTGGTCTATCAGATGATGATTTAACTGGAAAGAATTTCAGGTGTACTATTTTATTAATGTCTCAAAAATTTGGCCTAGAAACAAATACCTGTATCAACCTGTATATGTATAAGTCTTCTTATTGGATCATAGAATCATAGAATGGGTTGGGTTAGAAGGGACCTTAAAGATCGCCTATTACAATCATTTGTCTACTGGACATGTTCCAATAGGTTGCTCAAAGCTCCATCCAGCCTGGCCTTGAACACTTCCAGGGATGGAGCATCCACAACTTTGCTAGGCAACCACTTCCAGTTTCTCATCACCCCCACTATAAGAAACTGTCTTCTCTTCTCCAGGCTGAACAACATCAGCTTTCTCAGCCTGTCTTCATAGGAGAAGTGTTCCAGCCCTCTGATCATCTTTGTGGCCTTTCTTGAGACTTGCTACAATAGGTTCATGTTCTTCTTGCACTGGGGACTCCAGAGCTGGATGCAGTACTCCAGGTGAGGTCTCACCAAAGCAGAGTAGAGGGAGAGAATCATTTCCATTGAACTGCTGGCCTTGAACTGCTGGCCCCTTGAACAGTGCTTTTGATGCAGCCCAGGATATGGTTGGTCTTCTGGGCTGCAAGCACACCTTGCCAGCTCGTGTTGAACTTCTCATCCCAACTCTCCCAAGTCCTCCTCCTCAGGGCTGCTCTCAACCTATTCTCTGCCCAGAGAAGTGTAGGACCTTGCAGTTGCCCTGGTTAAACTTCATGAGGTTCACATGGGCCCACGAGTGAAGCCTGTCCAGGTCCCTCCTGATGACATCTCTTCCCTCCAGCATGTCGACTGCTCCACACAGCTTGGTGTCATTAGCAAACCTACAGGGGGTGCACTGAATCTCACTGTTTCTGTTGCTGACAAAGATGTTAAACAACACTGATTCCAGTACAAACTATTGAGGAACCCCACTCATCAATGGCTCCACTTGGACATCTAGCTGTTGACCAAAACTCTCTGAGTGAGGCCATCCAAGCAGATCCTTATCCACCAAGTGGTCCATCTCTCAAATCCATGTCTGTCCAATTTATAGACAAGGATGTCACATAGGACAGTGTCAAATGTTTTGCTCAAGTCCAGATGAATGACATTAGCTGCTCACCCCTTATCCACCAATGCTTTAGCCTTTTTGAAGACCACCAGATTTGTCAGGCATGATTTGCCCTTGGTGAGGCCATGCTGGATGTCACCAATCATGTCTTTATTTTCCACATATCTTAGCAGAGATTCCAGGAGGATCTGCTCCATGATCTTGCTGGGCATAGAGGTGAGACTGACTGGTTTATTGTTTCCCAGGTCTTGATTCCATGTCTCACTCCATCCATAGCTTCTTAGATCTACGAAGCTACTTTCTCTCTTTGACCTCTACATTGTTCTCTTCCTCCTGTCAGCATGGTCATTGTTCCCTAAGGCAATCAGTGCTCTCCCTTCCTCCCCTTTCTCCCCTGTCTTCTCCAATAAACCACCTATCCTCCTTCCTCACAAACAGCACAAACCAAGATCTAAACAAACCAAGAATACAATATGTCATAGTGGTTGTCTTCCATGTCTTCATAAGACCTAAGCTGAGACAAACTATTTATTATTCAAATGACAGTTAATATGACAGCTGTACTCAAATCTTTTTTTTTGGTTTAGATATCAGGCATATCATACTCAAGGTTGTAAATATATCCATAAACTTGTAATCTGATTTTAAACTAGTAAACTGATTACTGTTTCTTTAGTAACTGATGCTGTTAATTGCTCAATTTTCTCGTATTCACTTTTGAGTCAATACCTAATTTAGGAGCACTAAGGAAAGCAGAATGGCAAGGACAAAGCTCTGAACCTGTTTCCAAAGTCATCTTTAGAACTGGCAAGTGATCCTGGACAAATTGCTATACCACTCTGTGCTTTCACTTCTACCCCACCGTTTCCACTACTTCTCACAAATGATATTAATTTATGACGATTTGTTTAACTGACTATTTCAAAAGGTAGAGCTTTGTGTGATTGGATTTGCTGCTTTATGATTGTGAGGTCTCTTCATCTTTCTGCTCTACTCAACCAGCTTTTTGATAAGGTCTTAAAGGGTTTTAGTGAGAATATCTCAGTGGAAGGAGATGGCAAGCTTTCAGCATCTGTAAGTGCTCTTGAGGCTACCTGCTATGGAGTGTTGTTTTGCCTCCTTTCACTGTACCTCAGCTGTGTAATGACAGAGATGTTGCAGATTGACTGGAAATTCTGCGCTCCCCAGAGAACCTGGGCTGAGGCTGTGTTGCAGCAAAAAAGAGAGAGGTTTTGCCAGAAGATAACAAATGTGTCAGATATTCTGCTTTTAGAAGAATAATAGTTTTACTAAGAGAAGTACAATGATATTATCAGAAAAGGTTTATGAGCTCAGGTTCATCATATGGGAAATGTGTACATTCAAGTACATTTTCATAAAAATTACAAATTCTTTCTCTCTG
>VZTM01020666.1:2523-12577 GCA_013400555.1 Jacana jacana
CTGTTCCATAATCTTCCCTGGTATCGAGGTCAGACTGATAGGTCTATAGTTTCCTGGATTGTCCCTTCTGCCCTTCTTATAGATGGGCGTTACATTCGCCACCTTCCAGTCCATGGGGACCTCTCCAGTCAGCCACGATTTAAGGAAGATGATGGAGAGAGGCTTGGCCAGCACGTCTGCCATCTCTTTCAGTACTCTTGGGTGTAACCCATCTGGTCCCATAGACTTGTGTGCATCTAGGCGGCATAGCAGGTCACTGATCACTTCCTCATTAATGGTGATGTCCTCATTCTGTTTCCCCTCCCTGTGTCCCTGCTCCTGTGGCCGAGTCTCCAGGGAACAGCCGGTTCCACTGTTAAAGACTGAGGCAAAGTATGCATTGAGCACCTCAGCCTTTTCCTTATCATTTGTAATTTTGTTCCCTTGAACAATTTGGCCTTGAACAATTTGGCCAGCTTAAAACAAAACTAAACAAAAGCAAAAAAAAAACAAACCAAAAACCAAACAGAAAACCAGGGCACCAAAGAGAGAATTACACTGACTTCAAAAGGGAGCATTACATAACCATGATGACTTCTTGACCATTAGACTCTGTAGCTTGCGTTGGTTGTAGTACATCTCCTAAGCTCTGATTCTCGGATATAGAAACATGGAGAATTTCTGTACAGGGTTGGCTTTGGTGCTTAAGAGTCTCAGTGTTTGTTTTTAATTTGCTGGGCTGACTTCAGTTTCTACTTACAGTATTTTTTTTTACTTTTCACTCCTAGAACTAATGATTTGGCTTATGGTATCTTCTCTTTTATACAGTGTAATCCGGCTGCTACTCAGTCCTTCCAATGAACTAATAAGATTGCCATTTATGTTTATCATTTATCAATTAATATTAAGGCATGTTTAAGGCCTTGCCTTAAACATATTTCTAATTTTTCAGACAATGTCTCATTATTGATGGCACTACTTCCGTAACAAGTAGATTCTTTTTATTTTTTTTTTTCTCCAACTCAGTATTCCTGTTTACCTACTTAAGAGTAATCCTTGCTATTTTTTCCACAGCAAGTACATCATTGATTGCCACTTTAATATTTTGTCCTTTTCCAAAGTGTGTTTTTCAGAAGTATTCCCTTATTGTCTCAGAATGGTTGGCGTTTCTTATTTCTAATGTAATTGTTTTTACTTCACTATATCTAAATGTAAATATTCAAATACTATTGTATTAAGGCCAGCTTCCAAAAGAAAAGATTTCACATGATCTTGGGGATATCATCTTAGTTACGATTTACTGCACTCCCAGTCTTTATGCAGAGTCCTGTTATCACTAAGAATTCCTCTTACATTATATATATATAAATAAATAGTTATATATACACACACAAACACCCCTTTTCTTATCCCATAGAAAGGCTGACTTATTTCCACAGAGCAAGGAGAGCCATGAGCAATAAGCTTAATAAGTGCCTGTCCTATATGTGCCTGTGTTTGGCAAGGACTTCACCCTCTACTGTCTATTGTCATAATATTTGTCTATGGTAATTTTACTTAAATTTATGTAGAATAAAGCCCAAAACATAACACTAACCTTTTACAATAATCATAATTATATAAAAAGATAAAATATAAAATTTCTGGGTGGCTTCTGTTTATGAAATCTATTTTCTATAAGATTTTGTATTCCTTTAATTCCCATACTTCTGGTTTACATAGACTGAATTCTCTTCATGTCTTCTCCCTGTATTTTAAGTGGAATAAAAACAAGGCTAAGCAAACTATTGAGTTAGCTGATCTTGAATCATGACGTTACCAATTCTTTCAGTTACCTGTATCCATTCAACCCCTGTTCTGCACTTAATTCTGGAGGTCTTTCATTTTTTTTATATGTCCAGGTCTTCTGACATGTATTTTCTTATTGGTATCTGCAGTTTTGGATACACGAATTGAATCAGCATTATTTCTTTTAAATTTTCCATTACTTCAGAATTCCACCTAAAAGCAGTGTGAAGATACCCTTAGCAACTCTGCAATACAATAAAATGTGAAAGATTTATTGCCTTTTCTGTCCAGTGCTGCAGTGATTGTATTGGGGTGTCTGTTTTAATTGAAAAGTTTTGCTGTAAGAGTAATGTCAGTGCTTCATAATCTTAAACATTTGAGGTGCTATAACTTTATACCTGTGTGGAGTTCTCAGAAGCAACCAACTTCAGCATGAGGAAGATACATGGAAAAATAAACAAAGCAGAAATTGTGTTTCGTGCAAGTTTAATATATTATGTTACTTCTAAAAGAAATGATTTATTCAGTGGGTTTCAAACAGCTTCATAGAATGAATACATACTGAGCTTAGTTTGCAATACATGAAGTGTTGAAATAAGCTACCTCCCTATTCTGTGAAATACCTGCATGATTCTGTAACGTGTAACCCAGGTTTCAAGTTAATCATTGTAACTGTTGTTTCTACTCAGATCAATTCTGTAGAACAAATTTCCAAATCAGAGGAAACTGACAAAACAGAGTTCAAACCAAAAAATGCAAAGAAAGCATTAACCACTTTTAAAGGACCTTTATTACATATCAGGTAATAATAATTTTCTTTTCTTACATTGTGCTTTGAACGTGAATACTGAACTAGTTCAGAAGAAGACAATAGTTATAAACGTCCTAAGAATGATTTTTACAAAGCTCAAACAATTTTCCTGATTTTACATGTTCATAGAGAATCTTTTGGTTGTCACAATTTGCATGCTTTTTGTACTAGGTGTGTATTTCATAGAATTGCAGAAGCATTTTGTGGTTTGATTTACATTGAGAAACTGTCTGCCATTGGTTTTAGTTAAACCTGTGCTTATCTGTATGAAAGCAGGGCTTTACGATTTCATTGGCCTAAAAGGCAACATCTTTACTAAGACAGCTCTTAATCTGTTAATCTTGCTTAAATTCTTTTATTTTTAAATTCTCAAGATGGTGTAAATGTCTACGCCAGTTTGCACCGATTAAGCTGAACGAGTGGGTTCAGTTTGTTTCACTTGAAGTGCTCTGTACAAACAGCACACATGCACAGAAGGTTTTGGCATCCAAGAGGCTCGTATCTTGCAGTGAATGCTTCTTTCCATTGAACTAGGAGGAAAATCAATTAGCCAATAATTTTTGCTTTTCGTTGCCTTTCAGGTTAAGGTGCTTGTTTTAGAAATTGGTTTAAATGTTAACTTTTATTTTCACTTCCAGTTTGCTATTAGATGAATGAAGAAAATATCTAATTTCTAGGTAATTCCTTAGCTGATTCTGTAAGTGCGGTACTGAATTAGTTCTGGAATGAATTTGAATAATGACATGCTCATTACCTTCAGAAATATTTTGTATGTGTCATTTTCCTGGTTTTGAAAAGAGAAGTGTTTTGATAGTCCTCTGTGTGCAAAAACCTCCTCGGTATAGACTTAATTTCTCATATGGTAGGTCAAAAGCATAGACTGCAGAATTGTGATTTTTTTAAAAGAATGTCTAAATTTTCTGTCCCCAAGACAAAAGAAGCCATTTATTAAAAAATGAAATAAAATTTTAGAAAATGCACCAACCAAACACTCCACACAAACTACCTTTTTTTCTCCTAAGATATTTCAAGTTCTGCCAGTGAAATGGAACTGTTGGAGATTCAGAGCAATTGTCTGAGCAGCCAGGTTAGGAAAGCTCAAGACCAAATAGGTTAAATCTGGCCAGGGACATAGAGAACAACAGGAAAAGCTTCTGTGAGTATGTCAGTGGTAAAAGGAAGACTAGGGACAATGTGGGCCCTCTCTGGAAGAAAGCCCTAGGAAGGAAATGGGAGACCTGGTCACTTGGGATATGGAGGAGGCTGAGGTACACAATGACTGTCTTCACTGGCAAGGGCTCTAGCCACACTGCTCAAGTTGCAGAAGGTAAAGGCAAGGACTGGGAGAATGAGGAACCGCCCACAGTAGGAGATCAATTTCAAGACCTGAAGGTGCACAAGTCCATGAGACCTGATGAAATTCATCTGCGGGTCTTCAGGGAACTGACGGATGAAGTTGCCAAGCCACTACCCATCATATTTGAAAAGTTGTGGCAGTCTGGTGAAGTTCCTGCTGACTGGAAAACAGAAAATGTAACCCCCATTTTTAAAAAGAAAGGAAAACCCAGGGAACTATAGGTTGGTCACTCTCACTTCTGTGGATGCATCGTCCCTGGAGGTGTTCAAGACTAGGCTGGATGGGGTTTTGAGCAATCTGGTCTAGGGGAAGGTGTCCCTGGGTGACAACCATGAGGGGTTGGAACTATGTGATCTTTAAGGTCCCTTCCAACCCATTCTGTGATTCTATGTGTTCATGTAAATTACGTGAAAGAGGAAACTTAGTCAAGTATAGAGGTGTGATAATACTTGTAGTCTTGCTGTCATAGGAAATAAAATACTGGTGTCCCTATTATCTTGCTGCTTGTTTGTGTTTTGTGGGTTGGTTTGGTTTGGGGTTTTAGGTTTGGCTTGTTTGTTGTTTATTTTCAAGTAAACTCTTGAGAGTATGCACATTTTCTACTTGTTACTGTAGAAGCTAGAGCTGTTTTTTATTTCCCTGGAATCTTTCTAAGGACACTGAACTGAAATTTATAATGGATAGTGCCACTTTAACTAGTCACAGGCAGTTACCTGTCTCAATGACTGTAAGTTCTGACAGTGGAATTAGCTTGCATTTTTGATGATACCACCATTGCCCTGTGAAGGGTGCAGCCTGGAGCCTGACCAGCAATCTGAGGTGTAGCAGCTCTGGCACCATGAAATCACTGAGAACCGTCAGCCTTCCCCTGCCTTTCTAACTGCTGCTGCAGGAGACTCAGTGATGCCTCCTTAGAGCCCCTGCAGGCAGGGATGTTCTTTACCTATCACTGCCTACCACTCGTTGGCTCTGGCGTGTGACCAAAGCTGGGTACTTGTCCTCTTCTGTTTCTCGTATTTATAGTCATACTCTCTAGTCATCTGCCTCTTCCTGGTTTAGACAACGATTGCATTTGCCTTGCATACCTTCTGATGAAAGACAGGTTTTTATTGGCCTTCCTTCTCAATAAGTAAATGTATATGCAAAAAGCATCAGTTCACTTGCACTGCCTGGCAGAAGACTAGCTCACGTTGTGGTGCAGAGAGAGGAATTTCTAGTAGAAGCTGAAATGGTTATCCTACCAACAGCTACATGTTATCCATGCCCAGCACAATGGAACTGGCATAGTTCACAGCCAACAAGCATGAAGCAGTGGCCCTCAACGCCCATTTCTTTTTATTTAGTGACAGGGGTGTGCGTTGGGGTTTTTTTGGTCAATAGCTACAGTTAATGGTGAAACAAGAAAGACCAGGCTCTGGCAGAATGTTTCATTCCTTGGGCTGTTTGTGTGGCTTGTTTTGATGCTAGTTAATGTTTTCCTGCCTGCAAGATGAATCATAAATGAATTGCTTTAACACGGCTGCAATAGTACAGTATGAAGATAACCAAAATACTTTGTAACTACAATCCTTCCTTCCCCTACTTGCTGTGGGTTACTTAAGTTGAGAATTTGGGAACAGGAAAGAACCAAAACAGAGAGGAGGAAGTGATGAAGTTACCCTGTTAATCTGTTTTAAACTTACTGGTTTCTTGCGTACTGGCTCAATTAGCTTCTCCCTACCAAGTAATTGTCATGTGGGCTGTCTAATGCATTTTAATTTATAAGTACCCCCAACAGGCAGTTACCATTGGGCTCCTCTTCTAGCGTAGATGCTTAGGCTGGCCCTACAGCACCAGGGATTTCTCTTCTCAACTGGTCTTTTGAGGAGGAGGTCGAACTAATGTGAAATTGGCATTTTAAGGAGAAGGGAACAATATGTAACGTGGTTTTGGAAAAGGCTTTGTCAAAAGAGTATGCAGTTCTGCAGTACTCCATAGTATGGCAGTTCTCTGTGTACTCCTAATGTGACATATTAAAAAATGTATATTTTTTTTTTTCACTTACTGCTTGAGTTTCCTCTCAACTTGTCATATATGAGCATGCCCTTCTTTTTGCCCAGTAGTGCTCATTGGAATGCTTATTCCAAAATGAGTTGTGCTACTTTGATACGGTTTAAAAGTTTTCATGCATGACTCTCCTAATTGCCCAAGAATATTAAAAACAAGCAAAAACTTTATTATGCATGTGTCACCAGAAGTATGTGAAGACTGACTCATAAGTACAAGTGAATTTAACTCTAGTGGTTGAAACAATTGCCACTCGAATGCCTGCCAGCTCCTCTTAGGTGTTCACTGTGGTCATTGCAAGGATAGATGGACGAGGTGTCTGTCGCACCTTATACTCTTTAATATTATCGTTAATTAAAATTAATGATGCTTTCCCTTACCCTACCGCTGTGAGATGCAATGGCTGGAGCGATGGTATATTTCTCTTGGCTGTTCCTGCTGTGGCAGACGGGCACGCTCTTCCAAACGGAAGAAGTCAAGGGCGGTAACCAGCTGAAGCAGCTGGGTCAACTTGTAGTCATGAGTCAGCCCTGAGCTTCACTACAAAATGTCTTTGTTTTCACAGCTTTTTGGTTTTTTTTGATGAAAAACTGTTCATAGCAACTGTAGCTGCTGTATTTTATTTCTTTGTAGGTGTGGACAGGCTTGTTTGTTCTGTGATATGTTTTAAAGGTAATTTGGAGAAACTAATTCTTAAATTTCTTATTAGCCCAGCAGAAGAACTATATTTTGGATCCAAAGAAACAGGAGAGAAAAAATGTTTGATAGTTCTCACAAATGTCACTAAAAACGTAGTGGCTTTTAAGGTAAGCATTTTATATGTTACTTGATTCACTTTACTAAATGTACACCTTTTTCTTGTTTTGTGTAAGGAGGAAGAAATACTACTAACTCCACTTTTCAGTCTAAATTTTTTATCCTGTGGTGGTGTTTGAAGCAGATCAGAAAAATCTTCTGGCTGAATTTATGCCTATATCTACCACCCAAAAGAGGATAATCAGTAATATAAATCTTAGGAGCACTGTCTGGAAAGGAGCTACAGGGATGATTAGTTCTTCAGTGAGAGTCTAATACTTTGTGGGAAAAAAAAAACCAAACAAGACTTGAGCACTGAAAACTGATCTTTTCAGGATTGTTCTCCTTTTTAAGTCTCAGCAGGGAACAAGTTGGTAACCCTCCAAAACGATGCAGGTCCATCTGCAAATGGCACTATTGAAGGAATGAATGCAGTTATGTTTGCTTCAGAAACACTGAGTCGACTTGTGTCTTGATTTGGTTTTCCACATCTTTTGTGTTCTCTGTGCATGCAAATAACTAAAGTTTCCCTACTTCCACATTAAGAATTTTAACATAGTCCATTTGATATCATAGAATCATTTAGGTTGGAAGAGACCCTTGGGATCATCAAGTCCAACCATCTGCCCCACTCTACAAGTTCTCCCCTGCACCATATCCCTCAACACCACATCTAATCTAGTCCTAAACACAGTCAGGGATGGTGACTCCTTCTCTCTTTTAAGGCATGTATATGAGAGAAAAATAGCATATGCTAGAAAATAAAGGATAGAAGTGGTTGAGAGAGAGGAAGAAGAGAAATGTTGGTGTCTGATTAGTCCTACAAAGTGAAGTATTTTAAAGGCTGTATGTATTACCACGTCATAACATTTAAGCTTTTGGGGGATTATAGTTATTACAGAATGAGGGAGGTTATGAAACCATCATAGTTTGTGCATGCATTTAGTATATGTTTGCTTGGTATTTTTTGTTTATAGGTGAGAACAACTGCTCCTGAAAAATACAGAGTTAAACCCAGTAACAGCAGCTGTGAACCTGGCACATCATTGGATATTATAGTCTCTCTTCACGGTGGTAAATAAAATCTTACTATAGTGTTTTTTAAGAAGTCTTGGCAAGTTTTATGAACAGGCTGGCTGCTCTAGATACTAACCTTTTGATGTGCTTGCTGGGGTGTAAGTCTGACTGACACCCATGGCTACTTGACTCCAGTATGAGAGTGCTGCTATTTGTAAAAAACCATGGATGTCAGACAGCATTTGTATAACTGCCCATACTGATTTAGTAGTCCGCTTAGGCATAAGCAACTGTTGTCTGCATCCCATTCTGCTTCCTGTCTTTGGAAAAAAAAGAAAAAGTTGCAGTGGCAGCTGTCTCACTTGTGCTCTGTTACAGTGGGAGTTGTCTGTGAGAAATCAGTTTTCTAAATCGCTGCAAGGGCAAGTGATTTGGCCAATAAATGCATTCTTTACAGAATTTGGGCTTGGCCTTGAATCAGTCAGATGAAGCTAGTTCTGTTAAAAGGAAGCTAGAGAATTTTGGGAAAAGTAATCAAAATTGTTGGCCTTAAGAGAATGTTTTCATTATTTTATTTCTTGTAAGTCAGCATCCAATGTCCTGCAATAAACAAGCTCTCATTTTAAACACTTCTGTTGAAAAATGCTTTATATGCTTTGTAATATTGTCATTTTATTCAAGCACGCTTTTCCCTTTCTTCTCTTTATTTCTTTGAGGGCAGGTTTTGCAGCTTCACTGCAGGATCGTTTCCTTATAATGGCAGCAGAAATGGACCAGTCTTCTGGAGCAGGGATACCAGAACTGACACAGTTTTGGAAAGAAGTACCTAGGACCAAAGTGATGGAACATAGGTAAGCCTATGATTTTCTGTTGACAGGGAGGGTTTTACCTATTATTTAGCTCACCTATAGCACTTGCATACCATAATCAGAGAAGGATTTCCAAACCTAGCTGTGTGCTTGCTGGCATGGGTATATTGCTGAGGCTTCTGCTCCGTTTTAACTGATTAGAGGTGGTTCTAATGCATAAAATCTCATGATAGTCTGCACGTTTCTATTGTTCTGGTCCTGATTAAGTGTTAAGTGGAAAAAATGTGAATAGATGTGAATACTCACAGCCAGCTGTTCGGGTTTTTTTTAATAAAAATGTGCTGCTTGAGGTTTTTAAAAAGAAACAAGTTTATATTAAAAAGAAACAATGTTTATCTCTTCCCTATTAAAAAAAAATCTGTATCATCTGGGTGACATTGAGCTTCCTCCCATAAATGTTGCAATTTTTTTAATACAGAACTTGAAACAATAGGGAGAGATTTGATTAACTTAAATTTATCACCTGCAAAGCCTGCCGTCTACAGACATTCCTGATGAACACTAATCTGACCTTTACATTTTATTAAACCTAGATTAAAAGTAGTGGAGAACATGCATACTGTCTCTCTAATATTATAATATGTTCAAGTGCTTTGTCTGAGGAATCTACTTAGATTTTATTACACATTTGTCTGTTTTATTTTGTCTTTCTGGATAAGATTTATCATTTCTCTTTCCTTAAACTAAAAAAAAAAAGTCACAGTCTTAATATTTCTTTAGCAAATAAATTAATTCCCCGCTAATTGACTTGCATCTTGCCAGAGGAGCTTCTGCTGTGTTTTGCAAATTGTGTAGGATCCCACTACCTTTAACTATGGCTTGAAATTCTGGTCCTGCTTTTTCAAATGTGGAAGAGGTGGACTCCGTGAAAAATGTTGTTGCTGAGGTTTAAAGTGGAAAGAAAACATTTAGATTTCCTGGTGTGGAAATTGTTCCATCTTTGGTAGTATTTGACTGAATAATACAGTACATCTTCTGCTGTGGATTTAAAATTAGGAAGATACATTTTACCTGAGCACACAGGTAATTTTGATCTTGCTTTCTGTGTCCAAAGCTGTCAAAACATAGGAAGCCTTTTCAGATTATTGTTGCAATTCTGTTTAGAAAATTAATCAACCAGAACAGATGATAAGCGCATAAAATAACTGTTAGAGGGACTGAAGGACTGTTTACTATTAATTATACAATGTTACATTAACTTTATTATTTTCCATGCACGTTTTTCCCCTTTTGAAGGCTCAGGTGTCACGTTGTAGAAAGTAGTAAGCCTTCCTCTCTGACATTAAAAGAGAACACATTTAATGTTCCAGCAAAAACCAATGAAGATTTACATATACAGGTAATAGTATGTTCCTTTGTGCTGACTATTGAATAACATTATAAAGTATGATA
>VZTM01020667.1:0-18388 GCA_013400555.1 Jacana jacana
TTCTTCTTATTAAGAATACTGTCACATTCCCTGCTCAGGCACCATGTGATTTCTCCCCGTCCTTCTCTCTCACCCTTGCTGAATGACTGGCAGCACTCGGTGATGAAAAACAAACGCCGCTGTGTGCGTCTGGCAAGAGCTAATCTCCGCTGCTTTGTTCTAGAACAAAGCAAGAAAGAGCTGCTGAGATGAATAGGCGAGGTGAAGATGAGGCGGTTCAGTCCATCATCAGATTGGTTCCCTTGGAGTGTACTACTGAGCCATAGGATTGCTGCTATCCTCTAGCAAATCACGAGAAAAAAAAGCCCCAAAACCAGAAGGAGACATTGTTTTTCCTTGCTAAGATGAAAAGGTTGTACAGAGAGAGAGATGCCTGGGGATGTTCCCCACCTCCCACCACACCAGGGGGCTCCAAGCCCCCTCCAACCTGGCCTTCGACCCCTCCAGGGATGGGGCAGCCACAGCTTCTCAGGGCAACCTGGGCCAGGCTCTCCCCACCCTCACCCCAAAGAAGTTCTTCCCCACAGCTCAGCTCCATCTCCCCTCTTTCAGGGTCAAACCCTTCCCCCTCCTCCTAGGGCTCCCCTCCCTCATCCAGAGTCCCTCCCCAGCTTTCCTGGAGCCCCTGGAGGGACTGGAAGGAGAAAGAGAAGCCAAAACTGCCATGTACTGGACTCAGCTGGTCAAAAGCCGTCATTGTTTTAAACCAACAAATCTGTTGTAATTCTTTCAGTAATTTCACAGCTCTACGATTTCTCTGGGTTCCTTTAAGTGAGTACAGAACCTCAAAGAATTCCGTGATAGATTTTGTTTACTTTCTAGACATATGGCCTGCCGTCACTTCTGCCCCCTCCTGTGAAGATCTCACACGTTAAGGGCTATAAACAGTACTCAACTGATTCTATCCCAGTTCCAACTGGTTTGAGGCTGCCCTCTGGAAGCAGGTTTTTGTTGCTGGAGTTTTTGATGGGCTTTGGCGGGGTGCAGCCTGCAGCACAGCTAAACTGATGGGCAGCTGTTGAAAGTGACGGTGTTGTACAGTCTCAGCAGCTCCCTTGGGCAGACAGAGGCATTTGACTGACCACTCACCGAGCTGTTCAGAAACCTAAACCAGTAGAAAATCAACATTTTTCCTTCCAGTTAAGCGTCTGGGCTGGCTATGAGGTCAGCTGAACTGCTGGCAGCAGCACAAGGCTAGAAGGAAGGGGGAGAAGTAGCTCATCTGTATGGTTAAACCATTTTCTTAGGCTTAATTTTTAATTTATAAGTTAATCTATACATTTTTAATTTAGTTTTAAGCCCATAAACCAACACTGAAGCTGAAGTCCCCTGTCTTCTCACCCCTGCTGGATTTTCCTGAGACTGCAACACCCCGTCCTGTGTTGTGCCAGTCAGGAGTTGGTGTAGCCACACGCTGAACTGCAGCAGAGGATTTGCCTGCCTTCATTTCCTTGGGACGGATTCGTTTTCACCGGGTTTCCTTTGTGTCGCTGCACAAATGCTCACACTGGAGCGGGAGGGGGATAAAAGGGAAGGAGCGAGTGGCCCAGGGTGCAGGGGAGGGTGGCTGCTCCTTGCACTGAATCTGAACTGCCACCTTCAGCTCTCCTTCAGCCTGGAATTACAGCATTAGGCGATGATTATAGCTGTACTTATTTATTTCACCGGTCTGTGAACGTTTTAAAGCTGTTTTCTGGGTTTGTGAATTTGTTCCCGTGAACGTTTGGGAAATATCCTTTCTTTTCTTCCTCCCGGTAGAATTTCTTTGCCGTATGCACTGTGTAGGCTGCCACAGCCAGTGGGGTCCAGGTTCAGGTGGCTGATCAATCCCTCACTTGCTCCATTTGTCCCAAAACCGTAGCAATGGGGAGACTGAAGTGTTTACTGGGGCCAGGGCAAGACTTGCTTAAATCACTCACTGTCTCTGACTTGGTTAAATCACTGACTGACTCTGACTTGGTTAAATCACTGACCCTCTCTGACTTGGTTAAATCACAGACCCTCTCTGACTTGGTTAAATCACTGACTGTCTCTGACTTGGTTAAATCACTGACCCTCTCTGACTTGGTTAAATCACTGACCCTCTCTGACTTGGTTAAATCACTGACTGTCTCTGACTTGGTTAAATCACTGACCCTCTCTGACTTGGTTAAATCACTGATTTTCTCTGACTTGGTTAAATCACTGACGGACTGGGAGAAACCAGGTGGGGAGGAAGAGGAAGGGAAGGAAGATGGCAACTGTGGGGCTGTTACCAAAACCACACCATCCTCAGCATCCCTGCCTCTTCCTTTTCCTTTAATTTTTGCTCACGTTCTTCTGTCCTCGCTCTCGTTTGTTCCTTACAGAAGGAACTAATAAAGAGGAGCACTCGCCTAAGCAGGCAATTTAAAATGTTCTGAATCTACACGAAGCAAGTTATAAAAATATGCTTGTGTCTTTTTTCCTTCCTTGTTCTTGCAGATGGAATTAGCTTCTCCCTGCAGGATATAAGTCTATCATTTCAGAGGTGTTGCTAGTTTATGTTGTTGCAAGGTGCTGCTGGAGTGTCTCGGTATGATTTTGTCTCATGACCTTTCTGCTTTCTGTCCCTGGAAGCTGTCATGCCTGCTTTGGTTTTGTAGTGTTGTTTCCATAGTCCTGAGCATTCATTAGCCAGCTTCCTAGCATCTGGGGAGCCTCTGTTGGCACGGGAGACTGTGATACAGCAGACAATTTGTCCAAAGCAGAGTTTTTAAGTCAGAATTTATTCCTTCTGTGGCTTTGAGAGAGGCGCTGAGCTGGGTTTCTCACCAGGTACGGGTGACTTACGTCCCTTACCACCTATACACAACTTCTCTGCATCTCATGCATCTTTTTCCGCATGAATTTCAACTCCCAAACCATAGATGTTTATCCCAAGATGGGATGCATCGTGCCAGCCAGTCCCTGGGCTTCTCTTTCCAGCATCTTCCTTCTGTGCTGGGTTGGGACCTGGTGGTTTGCCGCTGCTTGGAGCTTGGTGGGAGGAGATTTTCCCCTCTCAACTAACACTCTATTGCTCTGAGTGTAACAGGTAAAAAGGTTGCCCATTGTTCAGCCACTTTCAGGTGCTCTTCTTTCCTTCTTTCCTCCTTCCTCTGGATATTCCAGCCGAGCCCGTGTTTCCTTTCTGCAAATAAACTATAAATGGGAGGAGCTGACCAGGCCAAAGCGACTGGTGTTTTTAATTATAAGCATTTTTCACATAGAAAAATCAAAAACTCAAAAAAATCTTAGTTCAGTCCACAGTCAAATAACTCTCCCATCTACTTGTCTCACTTGACTGGAATTGAAGAGACGGAAATGAGCAAAATTCGTGGTCAAATCCTTCCACGGGGTGATCACCACCAGTTTGGTACGGCAGGTTCTATCTGAATCCACTTGTATGTATTTGTGTCTTAACTACTCTATCGTGTTTAGTGTGTTATTCACCATCAACATTACCCAAATTTAACCTAGGTGTCATTAAAAATACATCTATCTGCCCGGTGCTGCTCTTGGAACAGTGAACCTTAGTTTCTAAAATTCCGCCTCTTGGTATCTGAGCTGGATTTTAGTCCTGACTGGATGGAGAACTCCCTGAACTCAGCAAAACACCTCCTACAGCTGTTTGTGGCGTTCAGCAATCCAATGGTCCCTTTAGTCTACCTGGTCTGGGATGCTCCACAAGTGCATGCACCCTAGAAAATCAGAATTACTCTCATCAGTTCCTGTCTACTGAGCCAGCCGGGTTCTCATACTAATCCGTTCTGCTGGAGTGAGAAAGTCTGTGTTAACTGGGCAGAGAGGAACCTGATGAAATTCAGCAAGGGCAAGTGTGGGGTCCTGCACCTGGGGAGGAACAACCCCCTGAGCCAGGACAGGGTGGGGGGGACCTGCTGGAGAGCAGCTCTGAGGAAAAAGGCCTGGGAGTCCTGGTGGACACCAGGATGCCCATGAGCCAGCAATGGGCCCTGGGGTCATCCTCCCAGGGATGGAAGGATGGATAAGTATAGGAAGGTCATCCTCCCCCTCTGCTCTGCCCTGAGGAGGCCCCAGCTGGAGCACTGTGTCCAAGAAGTTCAAGAAGGACAGAGAACTGCTGGAGAGAGTACAACAAAGGGCAAGGAATATGATGAGGAGACTAGAACAACTCTCTGCTGAGTAAGAGACAGGGGGACTTGGGTCTGGAGAAGAGAAGGCTGAGGGGGCATCTGATCAATGCCTATAAATACTTCTAGGGTGGGTGTCAGGAGGGGACCAGGCTTTTTCCAGTGGTTCCCAGGGAAGGGACAAGAGGGAACGGGCACAAACTGTTTCATCTCAACACGAGGAGGAGCTTCCTTGCTGTGAGGGTGGCAGAGCCCTGGCAGAGGCTGCCCAGAGAGGTGGACGAGTCTCCTTCTCTGGAGACATTCCAACCCCACCTGGACACGTTCCTGTGGGACCTGCTCTGGGTGACCCTGCCATGTCAGGGGGTTGCACTGGGTGATCTCCAGAGGTTCCTTCCAACCCCACAGCATTCTGGGATTCTGCCACTGCCCAGCTACCACCAGTCTCCATCTCCCCTTCCAGGCTGTCACATTCCTTACTCAGGTGACTGTGCAAGACTTGGGTTTTCTAAGTCCTTGTTGGTGACATTTCCTGTTGTCATTTGAAGGGGTCAGAGTTGTGATTTGCTTCTCTTCCTCAGCGCAGTGGCTGCTGGTGTACCTGCTGTCCTCCATTTGCTCTCACCTGCCTTTGTCACGACTTTATCGACCCGGCATTGCAATAGCGCCTCTCGGCATAGTTTTATCTATCAACCTGCTAAATTAAAAAGAGAAACCCAACAAACTACCTCATGCAGTCCCGCTGTTGTGGCTCTCCTTTGCACCCAAATCCTGTGGAGCAGTGTATGGCTCTACATCTCCACCTCATCCGTGGGGCTTTGTGCTCCCGGTTTGTTTGTGTGCACGGAAGGGTGGGCGTTTATTCGGGTTTGGTTTGTGTGTCATGGAGCCGAGGTCGTTTCATGCAAATACTTCTGGTGTTCAATGGAGTATTGGTTGAAAACAACTACCTTTCCAAAGAGAGCAGGTTCCATTCTCCATCAGCAGTAATCTTCTGTGGGATGAAGACAGGCCACCTCATTTTCCACGGGATAAGTGAGCTTTCAGCTGGTGGGAAGGCGTGGTGGGTTTCCAGTGCACTGCTTTACCTGGGTATGTGCTTTATATCCTGACCCTCATGGGCAAAGCAAATAGGAAATTGGAGCTCCTGTGTTTCAATTTAGGCATTTATATATTTTTTTTCATATAATATTTTCAATGCTGAGATTTTTGAATCTCCTTCTACCTGTGAGTGCCCTGAGTGGTTGTTGTGGGACCATCCAATTAAGTACTCGACTGGGCACCGTGGCAGCTTTTCTAATCCAGCTGTTTTTTCACCTCTTGCAGGAAACAGCAAACATGCTCCACCTGATGCAGAGCAGGCTGAAGGAGGAGGAACAGCACCTGCTTAAGAGTGGAAGTAAGTGGGATCTCTTCAGGGCTTTTATTAGCAGGGAAATTGTTAAGTACGTGCTGCTTTGTGTATAAGTAGCCACTCACAAGCAGGAAGCGGAGGGGACATGGGATAGATGACAGAGTCAACAGGCTCTCCTACAAAAAGTGGGACAATAATAACTTTGAAAGGACAGCAGTGAAATAGAGAACCTCACCCCTGTGAAACACTCCTCTGCAAAGTATAGAGTATACAAAGGTGTATGAAACTCCCCAGGTGAGGATCATGTCACCAGCAGGTGTTGGGAAAAGTCCCAGACTGGACTGGGTGACCAACAGGAGCTGGATTCCAGCTCTGGAGTCAGGAACGTGGGATCAGGGTCAGAGGCAGACGGACAGACAGAGTCCTCCTTAGACATCAGCCATCAAAGGGAGAGAGTTGGCCCTTTGATCCCTCAGCTTTTCCACTGAGCATGATGTGGATGGGATGGAATCCCCTGTGGGGCAGTTTGGGGTCCCCTGTCCTGTCCCCTCCTCCCCACAGGGGTGACACCTCGAGGCTTTTCCATTTCCCACCCTCCAACGGGGCAAACCCTGCCATTCCCTGCCCTTGGCTGTTCCAGCAATGAGTATGAGCCAGGGCCTCTCTGCACCATCCCTGGGGTGATCAGGGCTGGTCACCCTGAGAGGGAACGGTTTCTGACCATCCTGCTGGTCATTTCAGGGTTTGGTGAGGTAGAAGAGGCCCAGCTAAAAAAGTAAAATTACTGAACAGAAAACTGGTTCGTTTTACCCCAAACCAGGACAGTCTGCCATGTTGCCTGGCATGGGGTTGGGTTGTGTGTTCAGAATAAGTCTTTGTGATGTGTCTGTCAGAT
The DNA here is from genome assembly GCA_013400555.1 of Jacana jacana. NCBI lineage: Eukaryota > Metazoa > Chordata > Aves > Charadriiformes > Jacanidae > Jacana > Jacana jacana. The sequence continues at coordinate 6,362 of VZTM01020667.1, forward strand.
CGTAGCTTTCACAGATGAAAACCTCCCAGCTTGAAACCCTCTTTAATATATCACTGATCTTCAAAGTGGGATCCGCCTTTCCCCGCTTGCAGTTGCTTGGGTTTGGTGTACCTGCAAAATGTGAATGCCATTAAAAATTGGGGAGGGGGTGTTAATTATTTTTTTCCTAAACTTGCTCTTAATTAATTAGAATTCTAGCTGAGGATCAGAAGGGAATACTAACCTCTCGAGGTTTTGGAGAAAGCTAACAAACCAAGCGTCAGCAAGAACTTCTTCATTAATTACCCCTGTGAGTTTAATACTGCAACATGTGCATTTTTATATGGGAGTGGGAAGAGAATTCTCAGGATCAGAGGGAGAGTTCATGATAGCTGAAATTGAGTAAAGGCGTAGAAGTTGCACTTCACAGTTTGTTTGCTGGAAAAGGAAAAGTGCAGGGTCCTGCACCTGGGTCAGGGCAACCCCTGGGACCAGCACAGGCTGGGGATGGAGGGAAGGGGAGCAGCCCTGAGGAGAAGGACTTGGGGGTGTTGGTGTTTGAGAAGCTCAACACACCCCAGCAACGTGCACTGGCAGCCCAGAAACCCCCCTGATCCTGGGCTGCATCCCCAGCAGCGCGGCCAGCAGGGTGAGGGGGGGATTCTACCCCTCTGCTCCCCTCTGGGGAGAGACCCCCCTCCAGTGCTGCCTCCAGTTCTGGGGCCACCAACAGCAGAAGGAGATGGAGCTGTTGGAGCGGGGTCAGAGGAGGCCACAGAGATGCTGGGAGGGCTGGAGCCCCTCTGCTGGGAGGACAGGCTGAGAGAGTTAGCAGGGTTCAGCCTGGAGAAGAGAAGGCTCAAGGGAGACCTTGGAGCCCCTTCCAGTCCCTCCAGGGGCTCCAGGAAAGCTGGGGAGGGACTCTGGCTGAGGGAGGGGAGCCCTAGGAGGAGGGGGAAGGGTTTGACCCTGAAAGAGGGGAGATGGAGCTGAGCTGTGGGGAAGAACTTCTTTGGGGTGAGGGTGGTGAGAGCCTGGCCCAGGCTGCCCTTAGAATCTGTGGCTGCCCCATGCCTGGAGGGGTTGAAGGCCAGGTTGGAGGGGGCTTGGAGCAACCTGGTATAGTTGAAGATGTCTCTGCTAATTGCAGGGGACTTGGACTAGATGGCCTCTAAAGGTCCTTTCCAACCCAAACCGTTCTATGATTCTGTGAACTTCACTCACTGCTGCCCACCTTTGATCTCATTTCCTTATGTCAGTCCAGTAAAAAGTGAAGGAGCTTTAGTGTAAACGTCAGATTTGTAAATATAAATTAGGAGAATGTGGAATTATTTCAAGAATGTATTTGAGTGAAAAAGTCTAGGTCCTGCACTCTGACAGTTTCCAGGGTGAATAAGGTCAAGAGATGACATCTATTGTCAGTAATCAGCAGGGTGAAGCAGAATGTGAAAATTTTCTGACCTGCTTTCTCCTTGTCTGTGGATTTTCACTTGGAAAACTGTTCTTTGGCATCTTGGAAAACTGTAATTTGGCATCTCTGAAATAACATGAACCTCGCCTTTTAGTGAGTGCTTTAACTGCCCCTGAAGAACACACGAGTGTGACTTTTAATGACTCAAAAAGATTACCATAATACATCTCTATTCAAGCACTTAATTGTCATAATTAGTATTTATTCTAGTGATAAGAGCACGGGGATCCTGGTTTTCGGTGTTGGCTCATTTATCAGCTGTCCCATCCCCTTGGAAAATGGAGTTCTCTTTGTCAGCTCCAGCCTGTGGTGGTGTGGAAGTCAACCCAGGCAGTGAATTTGGCTCTCAGAGGCTGTCTCCCCGGTCACGAGCGCCGTCTCGTTGCTGCGTGCTGCAAGGTTGATTTCCTGAATGCGGTAACGCTCTGGGAGAGCACGGTTCACTAACATCTAACCATCAGGTGCTGGGCCAGACCCCGCTCTCCTCCTCATGTTATTAGTTCAATTATGGCCTTGATACGGTTCAAACCCAAGAGATCTGCTTTGGGAAGAGGGCGCAGAGGTCTGTGGCTCGAATTCTGTGAACTCTTTACACAGTTTACAGAATGGTTGCGTTAATCCTAACATCCCAGGCACCAGGAAAATAGGTACTTTTCTTAGAGGAACCAAAGAAACAGCAGCAGGATCTGCTCAGCATCACTGGAGGGCTCTGCCTGCCCAAACCACCCCAAAGGTTAATAGTGAGATTCACACTAGAAATAGGAAGTGTGATAAAGAGATGGAGTTTCAGCCCTGGAGGCTTCCCAAGAGCCCTAAGCCTTGGTCTGGGTCCAACAGTGATTTTATCAACCAAGGGCTGTGAGTGCTGTGTGAAGTGCTACAGGCGTGAGCACTCGAACCTTTCACACGTGGCTGGGGACTCTGCTGCATCCTCCTTCCGAGATGGGATGTGCCCTGTTAATGAGTCAGAAGATTAGACATGAGAAGATTAAAGAAGGACTTTTCTTCACCATCAGAAGGATCTTTCTAAAGTAGGTTTTGGGAGGAGAAAACACTGGCTTCTTCTATTTTCCCCCCACGCCAAGCGAAGTGCTTTTACCCTAAGTTGTCTTCCATCTTCAGTTTGTCAAAAACCTCAGGTCTTTGCTGTCTGAACATTCAACCCAGCAGATGACAGAATCACAGGGTCATCATGGTTGGAAGGGACCTTTGAGATCATTGAGTCCAACCATCCTCTGTGCCTGCTCGCAGGACTGGTAAAGCAGAGCCTGCTCTGACTTGCTCCTCCCGTGCAACGGGTTCTGGAGGTGAAGGGATAAGCTTCTTGCCCTGTGGAAGGTGGGCATGCTGCCCTCCTGTCTCCTGAGACACCCCAGCTGCATCTTCAAGGTGTGGGGTGAAAAGGTGAGCTTTGTTTGAGCAGATCCGTTGCTTTCCTACACCAAGGAGTAGCACGGGGCCGGCGCCTCCTGCGAGGGAAGGGGAAGGTTCTCAAACTCTCATTACACTTTGCCCCTGAGAGCTGCAAAACACTTAATGAGGTTCTTCTAACAGCACAGGCTGGAAGAGTGATAAATTTGTTACCATTAACTGATAAAAGTCAGCATCCATTCTGCCCCTGTAAGCACTCTTACCTTTGCGTGCCTTCGTAATTGATGCAGCTCTCTTATTGCCTGGATGCTCTGACCTTATCTCCTGCTAATTTGGGATGGAGGGTTGCAAATTAACAGTTCCTTTCTCTGCAGCAGAAGTTGCAGGAATTCTGGATGGCTCTCAGTTGAGTTTCAGGCTGAACTAACACCAGAGAAACCGAAATCACAGCAATGTGCCCTGGTGGCCAAGAAGGCCAAGGGCATCCTGGGGTGCGTCAGGAAGAGTGTGACCAGCAGGTAGAGGGAGGTCATCCATCTGCTCTGCCCTGGGGAGGCCCCAGCTGGAGTACTGTGACCAGTTCAAGGACAGGGAACTGCTGGAAAGGGTACAGGAAAGGGATACAGAGATGATGAGGGGCCTGGAGCATCTCTCTTCTGAGGAAAGGCTGAGGGACTTGGGTCTGATTAGTCTGGAGAAGAGGAGACTGAGGGGGATCTGATCAACCCCTATAAATACTTCAAGGGTGGGTGTCAGGAGGATGGGGCCAGGCTTTTTCCAGTGGTGCCCAGGGGCAGGACAAGAGGGAATGAGCACAAACTGGGACATGGGAAGTTCCATCTAAGCATGAGGAGGAGCTTCTTTGCTGTGAGGGTGTCAGAGCTCTGGCAGAGGCTGCTCAGAGAGGTGGTGGAGTCTCCATCTGTGGAGACATTCCAACCCCACCTGGACACGTTCCTGTGGGACCTGCTGTGGGTGAACCTGCTGTGGCAGGGGGTTGGACTGGGGGATCTCTAGAGTTTCCTTTCCAACCCCACAGCATTCCATGATTCTTGTGAAGAAGAGCTGTGAGATGTAGGTTGAATTGTGCAGGTCTGTGTTCGGAATATAGGAAGCCCACGGATGTGTCCCGGTTCTCACATAAAACTTGCAGAAAAGTCTAGTATCTCTCAGAAACAGCCTGATTTTTCTTTTCTTTTGCTCACACACGTTGCCAATCGTCTTTTACTTCCAACAGAGCATCCCCATAAAACCACCACACTAAAAAATAAGAGAAGCTAACGCTAAGCTGCATGAAAAGCCCTTCTTACACCAGGCCGAGGTGTTGAACTCCAGACACGGATCTGGGCTCTGGCTCTGGTTTCCCTGACGAAAATACACTACGATTAAGTACTTGCAGCGGCGCAGAAATGGGGGGTGTGATGAGCAGTAAGGAAATTGCTGTCATTTTTGTAACCTTCCCATGACTTCAGATGCTCTTAGAGGAAGAGAGCTGGGGACGTGGTGCTTTCCCAGGGCGTTCTGCCCCCCCCCCAGCACAGCTGAGCTTGGTGCAAAGTCACAAACGCCGGTTGAGGGAAACTCAGGGCTTGGGTTTCCTCACTCTTAATGGAACAGTGACTCTTACAGCCTTCTGTCACAGCCTCTCGGATGAGCAGGGCCAAGGTCAGTGATGGAACTATTGTCAGGTGTGGGTACGTGAAGAGCTGCTCCGGTAACAGCTGGGTGTGAGAGAAAAGGGCTGGGAAAAGGTCACTGACCGCGCCAGAAAATCAAGATTCTTTATTTATTTCGTGTGGGTTCATCCAAGGTTGAAAAAACAGGGTTTTGCAGAGCAAAATGTAACAAGAGGAAATGGTTCTAGACTGAAATGCAGTTTTTTCAGGCTAATCAGCTTATTTCATTTACAGAGCTTCTCCTCAATCTTTTTAACATGCTTTTTCACGTGCATTTTCTCACAAGTGAAATGAAAGGACACTGGGGAGAGGTTGGTGCTGGTCTCTTCTCCCAGGTAATCAGCGATAGAAGGAGAGGGAATGGCTGCAAGCTGCAGCAGGGTAGGGTTAGGCTGGCCATGAGGCAAGAATTCTTCCCAGCAAGAGTGGTCAGAGCCTGGAATGGGGTTGAGTCCCCATCCCTGACTGTGTTGGAGAGCGGTTGAGATGTGGTGTTGAGGGATCTGGTGTAGGGGAGACCTTTGTAGAGTGGGGCTGATGGTTGGACTGGATGATCCCAAGGGTCTCTTCCAACCTGAAGGATTCTGTGATTCTATGACTGTTTCTTTTTAAGATTCTTTTTGGTTGAAAAATATAAAAATAAACTCTTTGAGGTTTTAAAAACATTTCCTGTATTTCTTTTGGGTAACGTGATGCCCAGGATTTGATTTCAGTTTGCAACAATATTTGCTGTACAAATTGCAGCTTCCATCGGCCGTACCACTCTGCTGTGCCGCACCCATCAGCCCACCCTGCTCCCTCTGCAGAATCACTAACCACCCCTCTGAATTCGGTGATATTTGCCCTATTTCAGCATTGTTCACATCAACAGGACTCACTGATGTCCTTGGGGAATCATAGAATTGTCTGGGTTGGAAGGGGCCTTTCAGATCACCCAGTCCAGCCATCAACCCAGCTCTGATAAAACCCATCACTAACCCATGTCTCTGAGCACCGTGTCAACCCATCTTTTGAATCCCTCCAGGGATGGTGCCTCAACCCCTTCCCTGGGCAGCCCAGTCCAAGGCTGAAGAACCCTTTCCATGTAAAATCTTTTCCTAATATCCAACCTGAACTTCCCCTGGTGCAACTCGAGGCGTTTCCTCTTGTCCCATCACCTGTGACTCGGGAGAAGAGACCGACCCTGCCCAGCTACACCCTCCCTTCAGGGAGTTGGAGAGAGCCAGAAGGTCTCCCCTCAGCCTCCCCTCTCCAGGCTGAAGACCCCCAGCAGCAGGGTGAAGAAGGCAAACCTTGTCCAAGGAATGTAGAAGCTGCCAGGCCAGGTCGGGCCTGAGGTGTCTCCAGCCCGGTCTCGAGAGAATGCCTGGGGAAGAGCGTAGGACCTTCCCCCAGGCTCCCTCCCTCTCTCGAACAGTTTGAACCCTCATCAGGATTTTCTGAGCTGGATGTGGTTTCCATGAGTTTAATCTAACCCTTGGTAGATGCAGGGTTTTGTTCTGGGAGCCTTTCCCGTTTCCTCTTGAACTAAAGTGGGTTTTTTTTCCCCTGCGCTGTCGCAAGTGGCGGATTCGGAAGCGCTGTTGTGTTTACATGTGCAGATCCATCTTTGCAGTCTCGTTCAGACTAGGGGCCTGAGATGTCTTTTGGCACTTGAGGAGCTTCAGTTCTGCTCGATACCCACCCAAATCATTTCCGTGGCGGCCAGCTCTTCTTGCCAAACTCACTGTTTCTTTTCTGACAGCCAAGCAGAAAGCACTCAGCTCTATCTCCTTGCTCGGTTAAGCCAGGCAGATAGAGATGTTGTGCTTCAGACAGCAAACCGCTGGACACTGCTGCAGTTTGGTGCTGCCCTGAATCTCTCACCCTCTTCCTTCTCCAGAATTGATGCTTTAAAACCTGACAGCAGAGAAACCGAAAGTCCCATGGCGGCAACTCTGGCACGTGAAGTGCAGCAGCCATTCGCTGGGTAATTCCCACAGGGGGGAGATGCCTGGATGATATTGCTAATGCTCAGCGCTGTCACCGGCAGGATGCTCAGACCATCCATCTTCCTGTAACAGACACTTGGAATTTGTCCACGGGAGCCTGGTGTTTTTGCTTGTTAAATAATTGCAAATTCATGTTCTAATGTGGTAGTGCCTTGATGGACTCTTGGCTTTTAGGAGCATTAGAAATAGTTACAGTCACCGAATGTGACCTCTCTCTAAAATGCAGAGGCCAAAAAATATCTTAGCTACTTATTCCTGTGCCAAGACTAGAAATCCCCATGTAAATGGAGCTTGTCATCTAGAGTTATTTTTAATTATTTCAAGCAACAGGGACCGATTGCCTGTTGGGCAGTGGTTAATCACCCTTACCCTTGAAAATGGGAGTTTGGCTGCTGTAGCAACCAGCCGTTTGAAAATGACCAACGGGGGTGAGAAAGTGCCTTTAGACCTCTCCAGCCAACTGGCTGGTGTTTGGTGGTAAGTTATTGCCTAGTTTTAATATATATGTAGGTCTGAAATTCAGCTTTGTGCTGGAGTTAGTAGGAACCAGCACAAGGTCCAAGGGTTTGGACCTTGATCCAAGCTCTGGGTACCAGGAGGAACTTTTTTCTCAGGCATCAGAGGATGTATCTCAGTTTTGTACCGAGATTCCCGGCTGAAATGTGTAGATGGAAGCATTTCTTCCTGGTCAAATGGTGAAGCTGGAAATCTCTTCCAGTGTCTCTAAGTTTGGTGAGACACGAGTATGGGTTTGGTGGAACTAAGGCTTTCGGGTGGGAACTGAACTTCCCCTAAAATTTCCCACTACTTCTTAAATGGATTTTATTTTGGCTGAAGGGGCTGTCAGTTGCCTACTTGATTTTTCCATTTTTAATGTTGTTTTTTACCAAAATCAACACCCTGCTGAATCCAGTAATTGCTGTGGGGCCGGTGCCTGCGTTTTCAAAGTGGTGATTTTTATTACGAAACCGAACACGCTAAATCTAATTGTGAAGCGTGTCAATAAACGATGTCCTTTGTGCTCATTATCTTCCCCACAGTACCTTCTTATTTTACAGTTGGATACATTTACTTGAATGTTTATGCAAACTAACAAATCTGTAATGAAATCACTGGTGAGTTATTAAATCCTGCTGGTTTTCCTTCAAGCGTTGCAAATTACCAAAAATTAAATCATTTAAATATAGTATTATCAGTCCAGGTATCTGCTCTGGCTTTTTCTGGAAGCAGTAGGTGTGCTTTGGAACGACTATCGCATCTTCTGAGAGCATTTTTTGGTTGTAACCAGGATCACAGAGTCACAGACTATCAGGGATGGGAAGGGACCTTGAAAGCTCCTCCAGTCCCATCCCCCTGCTGGAGCAGGAACACCCAGAGCAGGTCACACAGGAACGCCTCCAGGCGGGGTTGGGATGTCTCCAGAGAAGGAGACTCCACCACCTCCCTGGGCAGCCCCTGCCAGGGTTCCCTCACCCTCACCATGAAGAAGTTTTTNCCATTGGCCTTCTTGGCCATGAGGGCCCAGTGCTGGCTCATGGGCATCCTGCTGCCCAGCAGGACCCCCAGGTCCCTTTCCCCTACGCTGCTCTCCAACAGGTCAGTTCCCAACCTCTACTGGTACCTTTCATGGTTGGACTTTTTAAAATCAGAGTGATTTCTTTGACTGAAACCCACCTTTCTGACATGGAAACGCTGACATGGAAGATGAGCGGCATTCAAACCCCCGGTGTATCCTCTCTCAGGTAGTCTGGTGTTCTGCCAGTGTCCTCCATGCAGTAGGGTAAGTCACAGCAGTGGGGAAACGGGCCTGAGTTTCTAGAGTTGTTCTGTTGATTACCTTTTTGTAGTTAGAAACACCAGAGCTTGTTATAATACCAGTGTTAGGCCCCAGTCAGCTGCCAGCGTTGACCTAAACTTGGGCAGGTGGATTGCTGGCTTGCAGTTTGTTGTGGAAAGTCAAATAATCTTCACCTAAACCCGTGCAAATCTCCTAAGCCAGCCCCGTCACAGGGTGTTCTGTACTCCCTGTACTGGTATGTGGGAATTTGGAGCAGTCTGCCTTATTTTCTTCTTGCTTTATGCTGATACTAAGAAAAAATCTCCGCTTTCTCCATAAAGAATGTGCCTTGTCTTGACGCGTTGCAATTCCTGTTCCGCCGGACCACAGGCAGGGGGCTGTGACTTCCCCAGGGGCAACAAGTAGTTTCTTTCTATACTTTGTTAAAAGAAACTTGCTGAATTGCCACCTTTTTTATGAATACCAAGAATGTTTTGTTGAAAAGCAGACACGCTCTGCACGTACAGTAGGGATCTAGGATGGTTGCCCCGAGAAGCTGAGGCTGCCCCATGCCTGGAGGGGTTCAAGGCCAGGTTGGAGGGGGCTTGGAGCCCCCTGGTGTGATGGGAGGTGTCCCTGCCCAGGGCAGTGGGTGGCACTGAGGTGGGCTTTCAGGTCCCCTCCAACCAAACCATGGTTCTATGATATGGTGAAACCCTGTAGTGCTCCAGCTAGGACAAGTCTCACCCCGTGGTACACTAGTCTGCAGTTTGATCATCGTCCATAAATCCTGCTGAGAAGCATGTACTCAAGCTTGTCTTCACCTTCAGTATTTAAATAAATTTTCAGCAGTATACTCTGCTTCTGTGGCCCGGGGATTTTAGCCCAGCATGATTCTGCTCAGCTGATGATAACTGGGATTGTACTGGGATGGATGATAGGAGCTGTTGGGCTCGGTTAGAGGAATATACTTAGTTTGGTTTGTGAATTGAGAAGCTGCTTGGTGGCTTTCCAAGGGGTGGGCTGGAGGCCTGAAGGCACAGGCTTTGCTGAATTTAGAGCTTTTCTGATCCTCCAGTGTGTGTTCACTGTAGCAGCTCAGTGACACTTCATGTCGGGGTATGTGCATCAGAATTCCAGCAAGGATATTCAAGGAAAATCCAAATTCTTCCTATAGATCCCTGGCAAGGTGTGTTTCAAAGTCACAACTTTAGGAAAAATTCTGCTTATATGTTTTGTATTATCAATCTCTATGCTGATAATTCACCCAGTTCATCTTCTCTTCACTTGGATTGAAAAATAATCCAGGATTTTTAAAGGCTGGGTATACATTTAGTACTGGCTCGGAGTTAGTGGAGGAGAAGGATAAAGGAAATTGCATGAGAAAGAGGGGATGGAGAGTAGCAGAGAACCCGAGGGAAAGAAGAAAAGGGCCGGGTGAGGGGAGAAAAACTCTGTGTTTAAACCATTTCCTTTCATAAAGCAGCAGGTCGGGGCCCTCCAGCCACTGATGCCCTCTCCACAGCAGGTTTCCCTTGTGTCGCAGGGCACTTACTCACTGGGGGATGTTCCTGCAAGTCCCACTTTCCAACAGAAAGAAACAGCAGGGAATTATATGATGAGCTGAGCTTCCTTTTGACAGGTCGAAATGGGTCAGAAAAGGCTGAAGTGCTGCAGGGAGCTGGGAGGTGTCCAGGGGGTTGAGGAGAGCATTAAGCCATCAGTGGGGTAAATGGGAAAGAGGATCCAGGAGGAAGGTGGGAGATTCGTTTTTGTTTATTCTTGCCTTTTTTGTAGAGTCATATAGAATGGTTAGAGTTGGAAGGGACCCTAAAGATCATCCAGTTCCAACCCCCTTCTCTGGGCAGGGACACCTCCCACCACACCAGGGGGCTCCAAGCCCCCTCCAACCTGGCCTTCAACCCCTCCAGGGATGGGGCAGCCACAGCTTCTCGGGGCAACCTGGGCCAGGCTCTCACCACCCTCACCCCAAAGAATTTGTGCTATCTCATCTCAATCTCCCCTCTTCCAATTTAAAGCCATTACCCCTTGTCCTGTCACTGCACTCCCTGACACAGAGTCCCTCCCCAGCTCTCCTGTAGCCCCTTCAGATACTGGAAGGCTGCTCGAAGGTCTCCCCAGAGCCTTCTCCAGGCTGAACAACCCCAGCTCCCTCAGCCTGTCGAGGCTTTATCCTTTCCTACTCCCTTGTCCCAAGGAAAATATATTTTACATGATATATCTGAAATTTGCTACCACAGAAGGTTTAAAAGTGAAATGTAAAATTGAAGCCCCGTGTTGTTACAGCCGTGCCCCCTGGCCGGAGCAGAATCTCATCGCTGTGTCCCTCTGCTGTACCTCCTGTCCCCAAAGTGGTGGTGGCTGGGTTTGCCACCCTGGGTTGTCCATTAGTGCCTGTCTCAGCTGGCAGCTGATGCTCAGGAGATCCCAGCAAGAAGCAGGAAAGTGCTAATGGGAAGTGGAATTGAAATGGTTCGGCGAAGTTAATGGTAAGGGCCCTCTGCAGCATCCTCACCTCTGGCTGGCGGTGCTGTGTGACAGGGGGTCACAAAGGACACAACCAGAAAGGGAGGAATCGCTGCTTTAAAAAGGAAAAAAAAAGAAGAAGAAGGAAAAGAAGCCCAAAGTAGAAAATAAGAACGAGGGCGTTTTAGCTCTAGCAGTAAGAGCCACCGCAGGTGGGGTACTCTCGCTCCTTAACGTACAGAGCACGGACCTGCATCCTTTATTTAGGCTCCACGTGGCTCTTCCCAGAGAGTTTGCCTGGGTGAGGACGGGGCAAAACCTGGGTTTCCTCAAAACCAGGTAAAGAGCAGGAGGATTCAGGTCACGGGGCAGGGAGCCACTCCTTCGCTGGCCAAAGGGGAAAGTGCAGCACAAATCGAGATTGCAGCTCGTGTTGCCGGAGCCTCATAATCTCAGCAGGGTATCAAATACACCCCTCACTGTTAGATTTCATCATTAACTAAATACAGCAATGAAAAAGATTATGGAAAAATGTCTAATATTTGTATATTGTCCAATAATTAGATGTTGCAAAGATGTGTCAGTTCATTACTAATCATAATTAAAGTAGTTATTTCCATTTTCAGCTCAGACATGTGTGTAATTAAATGTACCTGGGAAAGAATCGCCTATTTTCTCTAAATAATTAACTGCTATTGTCGCTCTGCTGGGTGCTGACCTCACACAGGGTCTCCTTGAGTTTGTCATAGCCCAGCTGATGCCACCAGCTCCTGCAGGTGGGCCACCATCCAGCATCAGCCCTGAGCTGTGGGACCAGCTGGTGTTGAGGGACTCATCTGCTCCAGTGAGCAGAGTTGAGAAGATGATGGGAGCTGAGGATCTGGCTCCTGCATTGAATGTTTGAAGAGGGAAGTAAATAATCTTGGTATTAGTGAGCCAAGGAGCTTGCATGAGCAGGGTGGGTGGCATGGTCAAGGAGCAAGGGAAACATGGAATGGTTTGGGTTGGAAGGGACCTTAAAGCCCACCCAGTGCCACCCCCTGCCCTGGGCAAGGACACCTCCCACCACACCAGGGGGCTCCAAGCGCCTTCCAATCTGGCCTTCAACCCCTCCAGGGATGGGGCAGCCACAGCTTCTCTGGGCAACCTGAGGGGAAGAAGCTCATGGCACAGAAGGAGATTTAAATGGAGCAGAACCTGCTCCAGACTTTCCACCTGCTTCAGGGCCAACTGTCCACCTACTGTTTAGCTTCAGCGTAGGCTCGGAGGAGAATC
>VZTM01020672.1:0-31771 GCA_013400555.1 Jacana jacana
ATATTTTTCGTGCTTTTTTCCTTTCAATGTGGGGTTGTTGGGGTTTTATTGTCCCCAAGAGTATGTCCAGGTGCATTGAAGCTATGGAAAAATTCAAAGTTCCTCTATAAGATTTAATGAAATGATCTTGGTAATATTTTAAGGTCACCAGTCAACTTTATTTATTTATTTCTTCTGAAAGCAAATTAATCAGTAGGCTTTGGGAACTAAAGAATTCTCTTCATGCAAAGTGGTTCCCCTGACTTGCTGGTGGTAGAAGGAGGTCTGCAATGTAACTGCTGCAGCATAGAAAAAGCATTTTAATTGAAGTGTCTGACAGGTATACAGTACTTAAACGATTTGGAGAGGAATTGCTCACCATCGGCTAAAGAAGGTAATTTTAAAGAGAAAAAATGAAGAATAACATGCACAGTTTGGTTGTTTAGTCTTTTGTTCATTGTGTGTATCTTGAATGCTGTCCTTACTCATCCAGTCTAATGTACTCTAGAACACCCATTTAATTCGCTATGTTCAGTGTATCTAAATACAGCCAGTACTATATTTTTTGTTTGGAATTAGTTTTCTAATCACAATGTGAGTCCCTTACCCAATGCTATTAATTTCCAGTCCTTTACGCTACTAATTTCTAGTTGGATTAATGAAATTGCCCTTTTCTGAAGATGCATATTGTAAAACAAAAATGTCAGTAATAGGCCTTAATTAAATTACCAAATGGCTACTGGAATGCTTTGCTTTCAAAGCTATTGTCATGTGTGCTTCAGTGCTGCTCCTTTTAATTACTCGATTGGTATGAACAATAGGAACTAGGAGAATGTGCTAGGGATTGTATATATGCATACAGGCTACAATTGTTATCTTTAGTCCGGATACAAAGCCCAAACAAACATATTTTGTGCAGGGAATGAATTTGGAAGACTAGTTTCTGCCTGGCTGAGTTCTAGTTTCACAGGTGTGATTTATACAGGGGCAGTAATTAACATCTTCCTTTGGAGTGCTATAGGTTTTTTAAACTTGGGTAAAAGTATTCTTGCTATTCCAAATAATTTACGGTGCTACATCAGGTTTTTATTTTAGTGATGCTATTTTGTGGAAGTATTTAAGATGGGATATGGTACTGAAATTCTGGAAATTGTTGTCCTTCCAAAAGCTAGAGTTTGTGAGGTAACTGTGTAGAATTGAAGTTTTTGTAACTGTGTCTGAAAAATGCAGAGATGTTTGCACCGTGATGTTCTTTAGCTTCCAGTTGGACATTGGAGCAAGTGGCTTATTTTAAAGGAAAAAATGGGCATTTAGGGGGCAAAAGGAAAAGTTGTGAACTGGAACCTCAATTTACAAGTGCTGCATTTTCCAGGGAGGAAGTGTTGTTTGTGTGCAGAATTCAGCCTGAAACTAGCAAGTCCATGTAGTGCTTTGGCAGTGGGTCTTGGCAGTCCCCTGACCAAATGTTCTTTAAAGGCAAGAGAAGTTAAGCTTATGTTCAGTTCTGCATGTTCTCAGGCTTAGTAAGGATGAAAATAAACTATTCACTGGAAGCTGGAATACCTGGTAATTAGGAATTAGAGAGGAAGGCCCAAACTTTCTCTCTGAAGGAGACAGCCCAGCCACTGAGTGGTGATTCAGGTGTCTCTTGAACAGGTTGGTCAAAATTGAAGAGGTTTTCCCCAGCTTATCTCTGAAATTTGTAAATCCACTGTTTCTGTGGCAGAATTAGCAGCTTCTTAGGAACATAAAAGATGAAATGTTCATTTGTGCTGGCTGTAATTTAATTTTTGTAGATGGATTGAAGATGTTGGTATGCTTTGTGTAAGAGTCACATTCAACTGAGGTGCCATAGATAGTTGTGTGAACTTACCTTTCTTAAGTTCCAAAATGGGCTGCCAGTCTTGCAACAAATGAAAAAAAAAAAAAAAAAAAAGCTTTTATTCACATATTTTCCAGCTTTTTAGTGCATAAGGAGAATAAAACAGAATCCAGTTGTCAGGTTAGCTAATCTAGTAGGTGATATTAGCGTTTAAGGAAAGCAATCTCAAATACTGAATTTTGCATGGTTCTTTTACATTGAAACAGGTCTGTGTCCTGGACTTCCCTAAGTTTGTGTCTGATCTCTTCTTCTAGAATGCAGTTAATGTCTTCATGCAAACTCTCAGGGCTTGCTGGTTTTTGTTGTAAAGGTTGTGTTGTGGTTTTGGCTGGGATGAAGATGGCTTTCATACTGTGGGCTGGTATACTGCTTTGTTTTGGATTTGGGATGAAAGTAGTGTCAGTAAAACACTGATTTTTTGGTTGTTGCTAAGCAATCAAGGCCTTTTCAGCTTCTCATATCACCCTGCCAGCAAGCAGGCTGGGAGGGTGCAAGAAGCTGGGAGGAGGCACAGCTGGAACAGCTGACTCCATACAATGTGACATCATGCTCAGTGTATAATACTGGGGGAAGAAGTGTGAGGGGGAGTGAGCTGATGGGATGTTCAGTGCGATGGTGTTTGTTTTCTCCAGTAACCATTGTGCGTGATGGAGACCTGCGTTCCTGGGGATGACCGAACACCGGCTGGCGAACGGAAAGCAGGAAATGATTCCTTGTCTTGCTTTGCTTGCATGCACAAGTTTAGCTTTGATAATTAAACTGTCTTTATTTCAACCCATGAGTTTTTAATCTACTTCTTTTCTCTCCTTTCTCTCCTCCGTCCATCCTAGGGGAGTGTGTGAGTGGCTGCATGGTTCTAGCTGCTGACTGGGGTTAAAGCATGTCTGGTTGCAAATGGTATGCTCAGTCCATAGAATCAAAGGTCTTTTCCAACCTACATGATTCTATAAGATCATCAAATCAAACCATTAAACTAGTGCTGCCAACTCCTGAACCGTGTACCAAAGCACCACATCTGTGTGTCTTAAATACTGCCAGGGATAGTGACTCAGCCACTTCACTGGGCAGCCTGTTCCACTGCTTGGCAACCCTTTTGGTGAGGATATTTTTCCTCCTATCCAATCTAAAACCTCCCTTGGCACAACTTGAAGCCATTTCCTCTTGTCCTATTGCTTGCTACTTGAGAAAAGAGACCAGCACTTACCTCGCTACAACCTCATTTGAGGGAGTTGTAGAGAGTGATAAGGTCTTCCTTCAGCCTTTTTTTCTCCATGTTAAACAGCCATTGTCCCTCAGCTGTTCTTCATCAGACTTGTGCTCTAGACCCTTCACCAGCTTCATTGCCCTTCTCGGGTCATGCTTCAGCACCTCAATGTCTTCTAGTGAGGGGCCCAAAACTGAACACAGTACTCAAGGTGGGGCCTCACTAGTGCTGAGTACAGGGGGAAAATCATTTCCCTAGTCCTGCTGGCCACACCATTTCTGTTATGTTAGGATGCTATTGGCCACCTTGCCTACCTGCCAGCTCATATTCAGCCAGCTGTCAACCAGCTTCCCCAGGTCCTCTTTCACTGGGCAGCTTTTCAGCCACTATTCCAGGATTTAATGTTGCATGGAATTATTGTAACATAGGTGCAAGAACCTGGCACTTGTTGAATCTTGTACCATGGCCCTCATCCCATTGATCCAGCCTGTTCAGATCCCTGTGTAGAGTCTTTCTAATCTCAGGCACATCAACACTCCTACCCAACTGGGTGTCATCTGCAAACTTACTGAGGGTGTACTCAATTGCCTCTTCCAGATTGTTGATAAAGATATTAAAGAGAACCAACCGCAGTACTGAGACCTGGGAAATGCTCCTTGCCACCAGCTGGCAACGGGAGTTAACACCATTCATCAGAAGTCTTTGGGCTCAGCCATCCAGCCAGTTTTTTACCCAGTGAAGAGTACACCCATTAAAGCCATGAGCAGCCAGTTTCTCTTGAAGAATGCTGTGGAAAACAGTGTCAAAGGCTTTACTGAAGTCTTACAGCATCCATAGCCTTTTCTTTGTCTACTAAGTGGGTCACCTTGTCAAAGAAGATCAGATTAGTCAAGCAGGACCTGCCTTTCATAAACCCATGCTGACTGGGCCTGATTACCTTGTTGTCTTGTATGGGCTGTGTGATAGCACTCAAGATGATCTGCTTCATAACCTTCTCTGGCACCTAGGTCAGACTGACAGACCTGTAGTTCTCTCGATCCTTCTTCCAACCCTTCTGGTAGATGGGAGTCACATTTGCAAACCTCCAGTCAACTTACACCTCACCAGTTAACCCAGACTGCTGATAAATGATGGGAAGTGTCTTGGTGAACACCTCTGTTAGCTCCTTCAGTACTCTTGGGTGGATCCCATCTGGTCCCATAGACTCGAGTGTGTCTAAGTAGTGTAGCAGGTTGCTAACCATTTCCCCTTGGATTATGGGGGCTTCATTCTGCTCTTCATTCCAGCTCAGGGAGCTGAGTACTCTGAGATCAACTGGTCTTACTATTAAAGACTGAGGTAAAGAGGGCAGTGTCTCAGCCATTGCCACTGTGTGTTCCCCCACTTTCAATGGGGATTCTCCTTAGCCCATCCTTTGTTGCTAATGGACTTAGAGAAGCTTTTTTTATTGTCTTTCATGGCAGTAGCCAGATTAAGTTCTAGTTGGGTTTTGGCACTTCTAGTTTTCTCAGGCCCTTCTGTGGTTTCTAACACATCGATAACCCCTGTGTCTTTGCTGTCACATAGATCTCCATCCCCTACCTCCTCTGAGATGGCAGACCTTGCTAGCACACCATCTTTCAAACACTGCCCCAGGCTTATTTCTGCTGAACCTGGTTTATCCCTTTCCTCCCTGACCAGCAAGATAGACCTCTGCTACTGCATGGAAATTTACAAATGACTATTAGACCAATTTATCAGAAAATCTATTCAAGAAAAAAGAGACTGTTCTCACTGGAGGACTTCATAACTGAAGGCACATATCCAACAGTTTTATAATTATTCATGTAGAAGGCAGGCTTCTGGGAAATCATTTGCTTTTTTCTCAGTCTGAGACATTTCACTTCTGCCTTTCGCGCGTTGCGTGCCCACGTTAAGGGCTGTTGTAATTCTCAAAGCAGCCAGATACCCCCAGACAGTATATACCTAATTCACGGTACAGGAGTAGGTGTCGGGGAGCTTCCTCCTACCCTTGCTTGCTCTCCCTGCAGTGTTCTTCAGATCTCGCCATTTGCTGGCTTGGTCACTAAAAATATCTCCAAGGGTAGCTTGGCTTTTAAAAAAAAATGTTATTAGCAAGTTAACCTTGAACTAGAGTTGACATGAGGAAAAGGATGAGGACAGGGAGGTATATTAAAGAGATGTGGGAGATACAAGTCCTTATTCTGGTTGAGGCTTCATGTTAAATTGCTGCATTACTGATACTATCTGATAGTCTCCAGTGTTAGTCTCAGGATTTTTTTAAGCTGATAACTACTTTTCTGGAACATTTTTGTTTGAACTGAATCTTGGTGTTCCAAAAAGGTCTCTTTTCTCAATTATGTACCATTGTGTTTGAACCTTGCTGTCTGTCTGGTCTGGGGAAAGCTGTTACAGTCACTGTGACCTCTGGCATGGGATATTGTAGAAGTGAAACTTCCTTCTGACTGCAGAACAGCTTTCTCTGTTACCTTGTGGGAAAAAATATATCTTACATCTGCTTTTCTAGGCGGGAGTCTAATATAGCTTCAATTCGTGCCCCCAAAGTGTGTCAGGTAAAAAGCTAAATTATAACTTAGAAATCAAAATAGACTTGCTTTAAGACGTGTACATAAGATGCCTTTAAAATTTAGTTTACAACGTTGATACAAGTAAAAACCTTCTGTTGTTAATAATATATATGTATATATGTAAAAATATCTATAAAACTACTACTGAAAGACTCAATGACCACTTAATGTAATAATAAACCAGACAGGACAAATGCCAGAACCTGACTTTGATCAAGGTGATGAGTCTTTTTGGTATGTTGTGATTTATTCAGAACTGCGTGTACATGGATTGGAAATGAGAAATAAATTTCTGGCCCTCAGAAATTATTGGCTCTTGTGCAGGAACTCGTACTTGCTGATGTTTGGAACCTAAGGTGACAAATGAACCTACTACTCCTTTTAGTTAAGTTTTAGAACTCTAGATGGAATTTAGGTCACTGCCTAAGTACTTTGAGGTACATGCCTCACTTTGGGTCTTGGGGATGGCTTGAGTATTATATATGTCACTGTCCATTACTTATATATCTACATGTTGAAATACCAAGAAATTATTATCTATTTTAAAAACACATATTGTTTCTTTTAGCCTATTGCGACAACTCCTCCACATCGTGGCTGGAAGGAGGAATCTTTAAGCCGCAGCAGTAGTGAAACTCAGGCATCCGCTACCAGTGGGATCTCCCTAGGAGAAGCAATACGTCAGAAAACTGCCATTAATTGGGTACTTGTACTGTGCTTTGTTTTGGTTGAAGGTTAATTACATGATTGAAAATAATATGAAGTGCTTTGTCTGTGTAATTTAGACCTCCACCTTCCTGCCCTGTAAAGTTCTGTGTTTCTGTATTTTGGAACTGCAGAAAAATAGGACTGTTGGGAACTCTGACAAGTTGTCTATCTAGTCTTGATTCAAGTACTTCAGGCCTTTTTGACATATTCAAAACCGAATCCCCAGTAGTTCACTGATTTTTATTTTAAATTTTTTTTCTCCCCTCTCCATCTTCCCTTTCCGTTTTCTGGTTATATCTGGTACAGTAGATGTAACAGTGTAATGTTTTCTTCTTTGCAACAGTATCTTTCATATGGATCTGGTTTGTAATTGGCTGTAATCCTGGTCCTGCTTCTGCCTCTTAAATGGTCAGATTTGTCTGCTTCAAAATACATGATTTACAATTTATGACATGAGCTGAAGCATGGCTCTGGTTAACTACTTTTAGACCTTAATTTTAATGATATGTTCCATATGTGATGAAGGAAAACTGTACTTGCATCATGATACAGTCATAGTAGTCCTATCTTATAGATATGCTTCCAAATATTTAATTACTCTGAGAATTGTGTAAAAGCACAGGTGTTTTGAAATGACAGATTTGATGATTAAATTTATTTCCAAATGGTTATTAGAATTTTGTGCAAAAATTATAGTTCATATAGTAAATTCTGATGTGAAAAGTAGCTTTTAGTACCTTAGTAGTGTTACAAAAGGTAGAAGAGCTTGCAGCCATTATGTACCTCTACCAATCTACTGGGACACTTAACATATATGTAATAATGTTATAGATGCTGTTGATGGTTTGCCTTATAAATGATTGATACTCTTTAATTCTCTGCATTGAAGGTTGATCTGTTCCTTTTCTAGAATTAAAATGTATCTGTTTAATTACTTTTCCAGTAATCCCAATGCAAATTCTTTAATGAATTACTCGAACTAAAGGTACTCTTCCTCATTTGGACATGAGCTAGAAGTTTTTTTCTTTAAAACCACCAAAGAGTTGGCTAGGATTCTCAGGCATTATCTGTGTGAACTCAGAATTTCTTTAACGAGAGACTTTCTTTACAGACAAATCAGAAACTGTTCTGCTTTGTAACTCCCCAGTCATGCAGTGCAAACCATGTTTACTCCCCAGTGTCAGGAACTGTAGTGGCCCAGCATCCTACTGAAGCATTTTTCCTTATTCTTTCTAAGTGAGGAATTTCGTTGTAGTTTGGAAAAAGTCTTCTGCAGTGGCAGGATTTGGAGATGGAGCTCAGTTTCAGACAAGAGATGGAAGGCTGGTGGTCAGATAGTGAGCGATGACAACTTAGGCAGTAGTAAGCACTGATTGTGGACTGCAGCAGTTCATAGTGCATCTTAATTCTTTCACGTTAAAAACTGAGTATTTGTATAAGAAATACAATTTAGAAGCAATAATTGTTTTATAGCTTAGTCTTTATTTCCTTTGGAGATATGTCTTATAATACTTGATGCTTGAACACTATTTTGTCCTCACATGTTTTTAGGGTGTTGAGTCGTGGTATCAACTTCCAGCAGAAGTGGATGCCAGCTGTTTAACTGCTGCCTCGGAGACAAAGCTTGGCCTGACTTGTGATAGAAATGACCTGACAGAGTTCCCTACGCTGGAGGAAGGAGTGTTACCTTCGGCAGAAGCACCTAGAAGGCAGTCTCCTATAGATACAGCACATGGCTTACTGCTGGGTATGTTCAAAGTTGCCTTTTGTTTAACTGCTAAACAATTAGGATTTTACTTTTAATTTTAAATGAGTCCCTAACCTGGATTTGACTTTTTAGTAAAACTGGTGTTTACAAAATAGATTCTGTGCAATTTTGCTGTCAATGGCCATCTTCAAAATGAGATAGAAGGTTTGTGTACCTTCACTGGCTTTTTTAACAGGTGAATTGGTTATCTATGGTCTCAGGTAAAACTGTAGTCTTGTTTTCCTTTAGAGTTAATAGTAAAACTGAGTAAGAAAAACATATTTTGGTGTTCTGTTTAGGTGAGGTGATAGTTCTCCATGTCCTCAAAATCTATAATTTTTTTTACTCAGAAATCTTAGTTAATTTCAAAATAGCGGATAGAATAGTAGATATAATTGATAACATGAAAAACTCTTTGATGAGAGTGTGTGCATGCTTGCACCCCTTTCTCATGTATTGAGACTACTGTGCATGGCTTCTGTTTCACTGCTTCTTATAGGATTTCTTTCTAGATGAAGCGATCTCCAAATACAGTTTTAAAAGGTTTTCAATAGCCCTTTACAAAGGTATCTTGTGTTACTGCTCTTTAATTAATCAGTGTATGTATTCCTTTTCAGATAAGAGGAAAAACTGAGGAATTATAGCTAGAAGTACTGTACTACTGCAAGATTTAACCCAAACTATCCAGATAAAGGGATTTGCTTATGTAGGAAGTTAGCATAACAAAGACTACATGGAAGAGGAAGGTGGTAATTATTTACAAAATATCTAAATAAGTTGATGTTTGCACACTTTCACTGTTCCAGTCTTACTTGTTTTTTATTTCCCAAGGGGTCTTGCTTGCCTGCAACATGGCAGCCTGGCGTGGTGCTTTGCTGTACTCCACTGTCGTGTTGGGCTAACAGGCAAAGGAGCTGTGTCTGTGAAATGCAGCAAGGCTGTGTCATCATCTCGTTATTGGAGCACAGGACTTCTGCTAAGGAGTCCTCTGTTCTGGTGCTTAAAACAAGTTTATACACACATTCTTGCTTCATATCTATATTAATGTATTTGTTACAAATCCTTACATTTTCCTCCGAGTTTGGACATATTGGAATGTACCACATTAATGTAGCTATTGATTCTTTCCAATATATTGGTCATCCTGGCCTCAGAATGCTTTTTCATTGGTGTGCTATCTTAAATATTGTTGATGGTAGCATTAAGATGTGAAAACCTGTACGCCATGTATTGGGTTATCACAAGTGTTATCATTAGCAATGAAATTTGAAATACAAAAAAAAAACCTGTTGAGTGTTAAAAAAATAATTGTAATACAGCTGTAAGCATCCTTTAAGAATGATACACCAATGATAAATAGTTAAGGTTTCTGCATCACTTAATACTAGTGTCTGTTGGGTTTCTGACTTGGTGTTTCCTTATCCTTTAGCTTCTTGTTCTATTTATTGTGATTCACCAGTAAGTTTGTTCCAGTCACACTAATTCCAGTGTAGCATTCTTCCACGTTATATAATTCTGATTACTTAATGCATGATATGGGTGGACGCTATAATTTCATCCTTGATATATATAGGAAGGATGCTACTGTTTTTTTTAGGTGGGGTTCATGTGATCCCCACCAGGCTGGATACAGGGAAAGAATGTGCATGCAGCTGTTTCCAGTATCATAACTGAGACAAACATTAACTGCTAACTGGTACTTGCATGCAAGTAGTTGTTACTGTATTCAAGTACCGCGTTCTTCAGGCTGTATTAATGTATGGACAGATGAATTTGTTATACCTTCATTTTTCATAAGGCATTTTTAGCTTTATTAATACACCATTACTGATGCATTACTTACTTTAGATATCCAGAGAGACTGATGGATTGTTTTTGGTAATGCTAGTGGGGTTTGTGCATCTATTATTTGGCAGTTGTCTTTATTTTTGACATAAAATATCCTGGGTTTTATTTCTCCTAATGACATTGTTTTAGTATTTTCTAGTTCTAACATCACTCTAGAAAAGCTAAGCATTTCTATATCGATCATCACAGTTTAGTTAAAGATTGGTTTGAGAAGTTTCAAGATGTAATGTTTCACCTTTATTCATCCTTGGTTACATTAATTTTCATTATAAAATATCCTGAGTATTCTGATCAGTTTTGGTGGTACAATTTTAAGTCAACTCACAGTACTACATCTTTGAAAAACAAACCTTCTTTAGAACGCAGTATTATTCTCTGCATCTTAAGACACAAACCATATTACTGGTTCATTGTAATCATGTCTAATAATACTCAAAATAGTGGAAATAGAGGCACTCACTTTTTTCACTCCTTGCTCTTAATCATAAAAATCACATCTGTCTCCACAAGATAAACTTGTTTCTCTTGGAAATAAAATCAACTTTTACCAGATCCATTTCTCTTTATTACCTTTATTTGCTCATATTTTCCTCTTGTATTTTGACTTCAGGCTTCAGCTGTGGCTGAAATTCCCCCTTTTTTAAGTGTGTATTTAATCAAGTCAAAACCAGCAAAAGCAGAACTAAGCAATGTATAGTTAACAATACTTGTGTGGCTGAAGTGGTTTCTTCTGTCTATATGTGGAAGACAAAGCTAGCTAAGACTCTTACTGATATCTGTTTTAGTCACCCAAGCTAGAACATTTTCCTTGCTTACCTTAAGTTGTGTTCTTTCCATTTATTGCATTTCTGCATTCTTATGCATCCAAGTTACTATGCTAAACAACTGTTCATCAGATCAGATGTAATTGTTATCCATTGGTTCCTTTCTTAGATTAGCAGTTGTTGCAGTTAAGCATAGATCCTCCCCCCCCAGCTTTTAAATGATAGTTCTAGTGTCAAATTTAATCATACACTGTATATGAACTTCTGGCTTTCAAAATGTTGTGGTTTAACCCCAGCTGGCAATGAAGTGCCACGCAGCTGCTTGCTCATTCCCCGCCATGGTGGGACTTGGTAGAGTATTGGAAGAGCAGAAGTGAGAAAACTGATGGATTCAGATAAAGTCAGTTTAATAAGTAAAGCAAAAGCTTGCTCGCAAGCAAAGCAGAGCAAGGAATTAATTCACTAATTCCCATTGACAGGCAGGTGTTCAGGCGGCTTCAGGAGAGCAGGGCTCCATCATGCATAAATGGTACTTGGGAAGTCAAGTGCCATCACTCTGTACATCTTCCCCTTCCTATTTTCTTCCTCCAACTTTATATGCTGAGCATGATATCACATGGTATGGAATATTCCTTTGGTCAGTTGGGGTCAGCTGTCCTGGCTGTGTCCCCTCCCAGCTTCTTGAGTGCCCCCCACCTTCTTGTTGACAGGCTGGTATGAAAAGCTGAAAAGTCCTTGACTCTTTAGCAACACCTAAAATATCAGTGTGTTGTCAACACTATTCTCACCCTAAATCCAAAACACAGTGCTATACCAGCTGCTAGTAAGAAAATTAACTCTGTCCCAGCCAAAACCAGCATGCAAAGTTAGCTCTGTCTTGATTCCAATTGAGGTGTTAATTTTTCCTGTGCAAACCTCTGTATATGTATAATGTATCTTACTGTTGTGTCACCTGTTAACTTCTTACCTGCTGGTAATGCTTATTTTTCTTTCCTCTTTATTTTTATGACATCCAACTTGGATTCCTTTTATGCATATGCTTGCATACAATTCCGTGGAAGCACATCATTTAACATGCTATTACTAAACCCAAAGTATTATTTTTTTTTGTATTGATACCCCTTAGAGGATCACTCTGCAAAATCAAGAGTTACCCTGCCCGTGAGGTTATGATATTTGTGACTCACTTTTTCAGGATGTTACTGAAATTGCTGAATTAATCTGCTTCTGAAGCTGGTTTCACTGCATCATTGGGCTAGGTTTTTTCATGAACAAACAAAATTATTATAGGCAAATAACATGATTGCTTGTGATGTTTTAAAATAAACCCGTGTTGCTTCCAGTTAACTGCAAGTTCAACTTGCAATTTGCCATTCCTGTACCCACTTGAGCCATCTTACTTTTATGTAGCTCGCTTTTAGGGTTTTTGTTTGTTCTGAATTTAAACAACCATTTAGGGTATGGAGTTGAAATTGCCTTGGGAATAGTCTGGTAAACATTCATGGCAACTCCTGAGGGTTTTATGAGTTTGGCTGTTATTACCATGCAGTCATTTTAATCAGTTTTTTGTGTTTATTTTGATAATGCTTTGATCCATCCTTTAAGGAGCCTGTAAGAGGAGAGAGAACATCTCTCTGGTGTATGTGTATCCAAAGGTTCTGAACTTGAGAGGTTCTGAGGCTTGAGGCTCGATGCTTTAGACTGTAGGTCTTCTGCTGGTGACTGCAACTGTTTTGATAACTTGGATTATCTGGTTCAAAAAAAAAGTGATTTCTCTGCTTGAACCCCTTGTTTTACTTGTTCAGGGCTTTTCTTGTATGTAGTTCTGTTAACTTGATAGTGGAGAATATACATGGATGTCTGTGAAGGAAAACAAGACAGAAGATGACTTCTATCTGTCAAGGCAGAATCTGGCATGAGGTTAGCTTTTGTAGAGGTAGTACATCTGCTGCAGGAACTTTTCAAATAGTGTGTGTGATACAGAAGCATTAAAGGAAAGACCAGCCCTTTATTTTTTTATTGCTTGGAAACTTCAGGTCATCTACTGGAAATCCCAAAATTTTGCCAATACAGAGTTAATGTGTTGCTTTTAGTCTACACAGAACACTAAGCCTGGCATGCCTGAACCAATTGCTGGTTGCTGTGGATTTGGAACTACTTCTGAGATGCTTTTTCCCTTATGAAATAAAAAGCACTCTCGACTACCTCTTGTTTGTGCCTACAGACAGCTTTCTAATTAAGAGCCATGTGTGCATCACGGTCAGTTGCTGTCTGGCTACAGTTGGTTAATGTTGAATATTTTGCTTTGCCATGTAAGGAATTCAGGTTTAGGATGGATATTCAAAAGTGGAAGGATATGGTGGGTTGTGCACACTTTGGTTTTGCCTACATCTTTTGTACATATAGTATATTTTTACAGCGTTTTGTCTGCATTATTGTGGTTTGTAGAAGTGGAATCTGTTTCATCAAGAAGAAATTTCTGACATTTCTCAAGGTTTATGTTTGAAATGCAACTGTAATTAAAGAGAAAGCGTAAGTTTTTTAAAAAGAATACAAAGATTTAAGCATTCTGTATACTGCTGGTATTTATTTGTTGCTCTCTAGCGAGTATGCCAGGAGCTGCAGCCTTTTTGTGTGAATTTCCAAATATGGGAGAAAAGGTGAAAGGGAAGGGAAAAACGTGAGCTGTAATACTGATCTATTCCTCCTTCTCATCAAAAAATGTTTTGAATTTCATTTGGGGAGAGGGGAGAAAATCACAATGACAGTTGTATTGAAATTGCTCCTGCTACATTGTGGAACAGATTGATAAAGCCAAGAAGGTTTTGTTTTTGTTTTGCCTTCCTTTTTTATCTTCCACAAATGGCAATTTGACTCTGGCATTCAGAATTGTCAGCAGGCTGTAAGATAAAGTAGCATGCCCAGCTTTGCTCGTTCAGTCAATTCAACTGTGAGGAAGCTTTTGACCTTCAGAGTGACAGCGGGAAGAATTACTGTTTTGACACAAGATGCTTGAAGAGTGGTGTACTGACGTCACTTGCTGCTTTAAGCATCAAGCACCTGCTTTGCTGCCTGCAAAACCTAGGCTACGTCTGAGTGTAATGAGCCCCTAAATCATCAGAAGCGTCCAAAATATGATAGTGGTGATCTTTCCACCTCCCGGAGAAACTGTTACTGAAAACATTAGAGTTCATGTGCTGTAAGGTGAGAAAACATTCAAAAAAGCCAGATGAGGTGGTTACGTGTGACATGACTGGAGTTATATTTTATATATATAAAAAGATGAGTTTTGTAGCCCAGTTACATGGCACTTACTGAACTCCATAAGAATGCTTTTATAGGTCATCTCTGCAGGCTGCTGCAGGGGGAAAGCTGGAAGAGAGGGTTTCTACCGAGGATATGGCTGCAGTGAATCTTGACTATTCTCTTTCCTTCTCCTTCTCTCCCCCCGCCCCGGCCCCCGGCCTTGTTCCCTTTTTTTCTCACTCTTCTTTCCTGGCCTTGTCAGTCATCTGCTGCTTCAAGTCAGTGATCACCACCACAGTTCCTCCGACTGGAAACCTCTGGGGAAGGTAGGGTACTGTCAGCCTAAGGCAGATCTCTGCTACATGACAAAACCAGAACATTGTTTGGAGAAGTCAGAGGAGCAAGACTGCCTGAAATGGAAGCTAGTCTGATGATGTAGAATTGCAACATATTTAGTCAGCTAAAGACTGTTGCTGAAAAGGAAAACTCTGGCTTTTCCTTGTCCTGCATAGTCGTTCCTGCTAAACCCACTGTGTCAATCAGTGCAATCAGATGGTCTTGCACTTCAGGCTGAAATGTAATGTTAGGGCTGGAAAATGGAAATGGTTACATTTCAGCTGGATCAGAGTTCTCTTGCCTGTGCAAAAACAGAGGGGGAAACACGTTATCTGGGCTGGAGTGGAAATGTTAGGGCTGTCCCTTCTGCTGAGGTATAGTCTTACTGCTTAAAGTGGAGATGGAGAACTTGGGGCTTCTGGTTCAGGGCTACATCTATGAGGCTGAAGAAGTAGGGAAGAGGCAATTGAAGTAAGACTTGTTTGTGTTGCTCATATAACTGTTGTGGCCATTAATGATGTATCTAAACTGCCTTGTACTTTTTGTAGTGAGCCAGCTATGTTATTGTACAGCATCAGTGTGCTCAGAAATGTCCCCTAGGTTTGAATAGCTTCAGTGTTTTACATTGGATTCTTACTATATACTGAACTGAAAGGCTCTCAGTGGCCAAATTTCCGTTCTTGCGTACGTATGTACAAATGTGATCCAGTCAATCTCCTCTTTGATTATACTAAACAGATTTAGATGCAGGAGGCTCTAGTGATGAGGTGTGTTTTTGCAACTTTTAGCTTTTTTCTCTGATTCTCCTTTGACAATTACAAATACAGAGTTATGGTCATCAGAAGCTGCAAATTCCATTTCAACAGTAGTATCAGAACAAAATTGGAAAAAACAGTCCTTTTTACTCCTTATTCACTATTCCTGCTTTTATGTATATGCAAAGTTTGGTTGCCATTTTGGATACAGTAGTGCCTCCTCTCAGTGGTTTGTTTGTCATGACCCCAAGTCCTCACCCAAGTTGTTGATTCCTTGACTCTGTTAGGTTTGCTGTGGTGCTTTGTTCCCATGAATGTATTGCTGGACTTCAGGTATACTAAAACTTGTATCCTTTGCCATCCTGGGATGCCAGGTGACCCAGACTGCCCTGTTTCAATGGTCTGTGCATTGAGATGTTTATTGCTTGGCAAATACCTTCCCCACGTGTGCCTTCTCTGTAAGAACTTAGGGATTTCTGAAGTTTCAAAGCGGGCAGAGGCAAGAACGGCTTTTGAAGGGGCTCACTAGATGTGGTGAGGATGTGCTGTTTGTGACACTGCTTGCAGAATGCTGAATCATCTTTCATCTGGTTCTGTGCTGGTTTGACTTTCTCAATACATATGTTTGGTAGTGCTTAAATTTTTGGTGAAATTTACAAGATTTTGGTATAATTTATCTTGAAAGCATTGATTTATCAGCCAATTCTTGTGACTTATGTTGTGTGTGTGTATGTGTATATGCATGTTTATTTTAACAATATGTGTGTAGATGCATTAAAAAATTGTTTGGCCAGATCTATTTTTGACAGCATTTGACAGCTTTTTTTCCCAATTAGTTTTGGTTCCCTTCCTCAGTCTTTTTTGTTTCTTTGATTACAGAAGACAGCACACCCAGTCTTCATTGTGCAGAAAAGCTTTAATTGCTGCTGATTTTCAATTTAGCTTGAAAACACGTTTTCATTCAAAGTGAAGAAATTAAGCTGAAAATCAAGACGGCTTATTTTCCTCTTCTATTGTAGGAATAAAAATGAGATGCCAGTCCTGAAAACATGAAGTGTATCATGATGTGAGATGACAAGTCTAATTTGATAACTGCAGCTACTATTGCCTTTCTTCACTAATATAATTTTAAAAGTTAAAAAAAAATATTTGGGAGGGAAAAAAGTACACCTAACATAGCTTACATTCTAACTTGCTTCATGTTTCCTAAAATACAAGTTGTTGCATCTCTAATGCAATTCTATGTCCAAGCTAACTGTGGTTAATCTACTCACTCTTTTCAAGTATAATACCAACAGAAATGTTTGAGTAAACGCATTGTAACTACTGTCTTCTCCCAGATAGTGGCTGTGAATAAGGAATCTTATGTGCAAGCTGTATTTGGTTCTGTCAATATCAGCCACTGAAAGCAAACCTCTTAGTTTCCTGTAAGTACATTTTGAACTGCTGGGGAGATTACACTGAATTAGATCAGTTCCCTCTTCCGCAGCTTTTAACGAAGATTCAAATTGTGATTAAAATCACATAAATACCAGTCAGTCCCGGTACATTAGACCACAATCTTGGTTGTGCCCTATAATATAACAGAGCCCTGAGGCAATTACACTGAGACATCCTTGACCTTGTTCTGTATTTTCTTGGCTTCTGTTCCCTCTAAGCTGGAGGCTGCCAGTCTTGAGTTTTCTTCTCTACTTTTTTTTACACTTCCACGTGTGTTACAATTATTTTTGTCATCCAGCTTTGCACAGTGGACTAGATGATCTCTAGAGGTCCCTTCCAACTCTGACAATTCCAGGATTCTGTGACTCTGACAATTCTGTTGCTCACCAGTCTGCAGTTAGAGCCTCTTCTGAGTGTCCTCTTTTGTCAAGTTGCGTAGGAGTAGCTCTTCATACCTATTCATACATATTTTTTAAGATACATATCATCTCCTTTCCTATAAACTTCTAAAAGTTTTGGCTTTTTTTTTACTTTTCATTCATGTTTGGCATTGCAAATAGTTAAGAGGAAAGTGAAATGGAGTGGTGACTAGTGCAATGCGTTTATGTAACAAAGGAAGGTGGAGGTACTGGGTGCTAGAAAAACAGACTGCACTTAAGTTGCCGTAGCGTGTTTGTGCCATCTGTCCTACAGATGCTAAAGTATAAATTTGGCTTCCTCTGGGAGACGTTAGGCTAGCCGTGTGGTGGAGACAGCTGCTGAGATACAAGGGAATCTTTCAAACTGTACAGCAATCATATATTTTTCTAGCTGCTGATTGGGTGGGACTAGGGGGCATCCAGATTTTGAGCCACAGCGTTGCTATGTGCTGTAGAATTACTTCTATCCATATAATTATCCTCTCAATACATAGTGTTCTAGAGTGATTTAAAAATATGATAATTGGAAGCATTAAATTAAAAATGAATCAGAACTGTCATCTTGTGGCTGGATACCACTTATCAGGGGATGTAATACAAGCCGTAGGAAGCCTCAGGATAAAGCTGACGTAATGTAAACTTGATTCTTTGTGTGTAATGGTCACCTAATCTGGTGTGACTATGCTTCTGTAGGTGATACAGAGTATAACTTGTCTGAGATGGTTGGTACTAATGAACCTAAATTAAATGAATGTGAATTCTGATTCTGAAAGTCATACTCTTGACTACAAATAGCCTTTTGGATTAAAAAAAAAAAAAGAAGCTTATAGAAGTATTGGATTATATTTTTGTCATCAAAAATGTGTATGGAGTCATTTACGCTTATCAGACACCAGCTTAGAGCTGGTTTTATTCTTGTGTTATAAAACATTTCTGTTTGGTTTTGGAAAGCAGTGAACTGAAAAAAGAAGTGCCAACTACCTCAGAAAACAAAGAAATGTATGATAGAAATAAAATTTATTACTACAGTAGTAGACAGTCATGCTAGGATAACTGATGACTGAGTTTTATTATTACTTACATCATGAAACCCTAAAGAAAATGCAGCTTTTGCTATAATCAGAATTTATGGAGAAATGGAGATGGGTAAAGACATCGGGGGGATTCTTGGTTTTTAAAGAATCAAGTTGTGATCTGGATAGAAGCCCTGTGGATGTGTTCTGGTGAGTATAGACTGCATGGAAATCACAAAGGGAGGTGCTGATTATTGAGTGGAAAAGGACAGGGTTGTGCGCAAAAAGAAGTTTAAGAGGGTAGGTTAGAGGTGTCAGTGTCATGTAGCACTTGGAGGTTGGCAAGAAGAAACCTGAATTTGATATGTGATAAGAAAGTTGAATGTAATACCTGAAGGAACGTGCTTCATCAGAGGATTTAGATTATGAGATTACATCATTTTTACTGCAGTTGGTTTTTGAACTTTGAAGGCTATATCAGTTGGTGGGGCACTTTAAAGAGGCATTGTCTGGCAAGCTTTTATTACTATGTCTTTTATTTTTAATAGATATTCAGGACAGTCAGCTGTCTCCCTGTCTTCCACTGCTGATGTATTCAACACAAGGCCGAAGATTTTCAGATGAGACGCTTCTCCAGCAATCAGAAATGAACTTTATTCCCTTAAGGTAGGATAAGGTTACCTGGTGTCATGACAGGAAACAAACCTGTTTTCCTAAGTGGCCATGAATAGTCTTACATTTGATAACTAAATAATTACCGTTTTGTGCACACAGAAATAAGACAAAGGTGTAGTTTACTCTGTCTGGTATAGAGCAAAGGCATTGTCAGGGTTCTACTCCTCTTTATTTTGCCTTCAAGAGAGTTTGAACAAGGAGAAACCAGAACAAGCCTCTTCTGAACTTGTCATCCTTAATATACCTGATGAAAACAGGAAAAAGAGAAACTCCACCCTCTCAGAAATCTTTTTAGTTTTCTTAAAATCTGAAATGAACTTTGTGAAATTTTGGAGACAAAAATGCGATACAACTTGTATTTACAGTAGTAAATATATGCACACATACACGTGTAATAATATTGGGGTTTCTCTATACTGGAGTAATATATATTATGTGTAATTTAAAATACATATTTGTGTATAAAGTCTGAGTACATAGATAGCTTTTTCTGTGAAAGATTTTGTCCAAGCCTTCATTTTGAGGTGTGACAAATGTTCTTTTGTGCAAAGAAGGCAAGAAATCCTCTGCCCTTTATTAAAATGAGGAAAAAAGGAAGCGTCCATGTAAACACGCATGCGTATGGTTTTGCTGTTGTTTAGCCCTCCTTGGGCTTCTTTTGGTGTGTGGTGGGAGATGGATTTGTTTCCTACTGTAAGACACTCTGACTTCACTTTTATTTATCAATAAGTTGTCCACCAGAGCCAGTGATCTACTTGCATAGAGTAATATTAGTTGAGGTTTGATGGTCATTTTCATACAAAATAACTCTTGATTTTTTTTTTGTGGATTTTTAATTAAAAGTTTTTAGGAATTTATTATTATTTATTTATTATTATGGTCTTCTGAGAGCCTGGCTTATTTTATATCCTTTAAAGAAATAACTGATATAATGAAACTGAAATAGGTGGCTTGTTAGAAAAAACCCACAAACACATGACAATTTGTGTGTAGCAGCTCCTATATTTTATTTAATAAACATCCTTTTAGTAAAAAATACTTTAGTCCTAAATTGATTGAAAAATATTGATCTACTAAGTAGAAACTAATATTATTTTAAAACCTTTATTTTATAGAGCAGTAGAGCTTTTTGATATAGTTTGAACTTCCTTTGTATTTCTTCACATTTGGGCCTGTTAAGAGGATGGATTTGTGTGTGTATTGCTAGACCCCAGTTACTTGTTTGAGTAAAGTTTTACTTTTTCCTCTTACATTAAAGCAGAAAGTATGGATGTCAAAATAATAAAAAAAAAAAAGATCAGAAATGGATGTAATTCTCTTGCCTCTTGCAGAGGAGTCCCTGATGTTTCTGGTGCGTCTGAGGAGCACACAAAGCCTTCGCACATCCATGGAGCCGTGTCACTGACAGACGCAGAATCTCCCGCTGATGCACCCAGTGACTGCTTTACTTTGTCCCAGCATCCTTTTTCAGTCAGACACATGGAACCTTGTGATACTGGTGGCAGCAGCTGGTTGTCTCAGCATACCTTTCTTTCTGGACAACTACCTGTGAACAAGGAGGAAAATGAAGATTTTAAGAATTATACAAGAAATAAGAAGGCATTGATTCCTCAAACAAGTGACAGTTTAGCAAACCCCACTTCAAAGGTGATGCTAACCCAGGCAAATAGACTGAACCAAATGGAAGCTTCTCCTGCAAAGCAGACCTGTGGTAAGTCTGTAGAAGACCAATGTTTCTCTCTCAACACTGACGTACCAGCTACTGGTTTTGAGCTTTCAGAGGAAGACAAAGGGTTACTGAAGCCTGATGAATTCTCATCATCAGAAAACTCTTCTTGTAAGACAGCACTGACTAAGAACTCAGAAAAAAGGGAGAGTGAGTTGCAAAAGGAAAAGGTAAAAATGCCTGAGGGTGAGTCAGAAGGGTGCGTGAGACAGCTGGAGAAGCTGGAAAAAGAAAAGAAGGTTCATGAGCTTGATTCGTCTAATAGTTTATCTCATGATTTGAGGAAAGACAGTCGTAAAAATTCAGATGCACAAGGTGTTTTTTCTGTAAAGAATTCTGAATTAGCTGAACTGTCGAAGGAACGTGGAGTGGATTTAAATGTCTCTGAAAGCTTGAAGTTTGTGGCTGTAGCTGAGGAAATCCAGGGAGCTTTCCTAGATCATCAGAAACAACGCTCTCCTGCAGTGAGATCTGAGAAAGAGAAGATTATCTCTGCTGCGACAAGAACCAGTGATTGTGCACCTAAACAAGTAGTCGTGACTGAAATGGAAGCTCCTTCATGCAGTGAGAATGCCCCAGTGGAAGTAGAAGCTGGAGTAAGCAGGAGTGAATTAACTAGTTCAGATTTCTCCATAGAAAGGGGACATAAAATTACAGACATTTCCCCTTCCTTTAATCTTGTAGGTGATGGCTCATTCTCTGTACACTTTGCTCATCCAAACTATCAGTCTACTCCAGGGATACTACTAAAGAAAAGTGTTAAGGCAGAAGAACTCGGTGTCCTTGTGATCAAATCAGATACAGAGGCCTCTCCTTCATGCTTAAATGAGGAAACTTCAGGGAAGTCATCTACCAGTACACCTGTATCTGCTGAGAAACAACATTCACTCCAACATGCTCAGGAGGAAAACAAAGAAAACAATTCTTGTGTTGAGTCCTTGCAACTGAAATATCCTCACTCTGGAAGAATTCAGTCACTCCCATCACTTAGTTTCATGGAGAAGGTAGGGGCTTGGAATGTGAGCCAGCCAGAGGAGATACCTGATGCACTGAGTTCAAGTGACCCAGGTGGAGTTTCTTGTAGTAGGAAAGCCTACAGTGCAATTGCTAGTTCTTCAAACAGTATTTTGTCGATACAAAAAAGTGGTAGAGACTCCAAAGATTATGTTGCTGCTTCCTCTGGAGAGACAAGTTCCCTGGGAGGTTTGCATTCTCGTAATAAAAACTTACTGCTTATGCACCTTCTTAACAGTACTCAGTCTGACAACGTGGTAGAGGTTTCTAACAGGGACACCTCCTTGGTTGAAGTCATTCCACCAGCAAACTCAAAAGAGACAGTGCAGCCTCTAGAAGAAAAAAGTAGTGTTTTAGGAGCGTCTGAAAATAGTTTAGAAGGCTCCATGATACAAAAGCTTACAGCTGAGATTGTTTCTGGATCTAGTGGTAAAGAGGCAGGAAGCAACAGTACAGGACAAAATTCAGACCCAAATGTTGTTTTTTCTGATGGAGGAGTTGCTCAGCTCCTTCAAGAGGATGGAAGCTCTCCAACTGATGACCAGAAGAATTGTGATCCTCATGAAAGTCACTCTCACAACCTAAATATTCCTACTGGCCATGTTAGCATGGGCAATTTTGGTGATATTTCCCCAGACAGTTTGAATCTTCCTCTCGGTTCTGGGCAAAGTAGCCAGGGGGACTTGGGCTCTCCTGGGTGCTCTCCGGTGGTTTCCAGGCACTTCTTCAGCAGTGCAAAAGATAACTTCGTTCCCGTTGGAGCAACTGCTTTGGAAACTCCAGAGAAAGAAGAGCTTAATATTGAAGAAAGGATCCCAGTAAGTTAATTTCTAACACACAATTGTAGTTCTTTTTTACCTTCTGATTATGAAGAGATCAGAGTGTATCCAGCAGAGTAGGACAGAAATGCAAAAGGTATCACATGAGCAAGATATTAACATGCTCTAGTGTCTGATAGTTTCTGATACCTGGTTCATGGGGTTGTTTTGGTGTGTCATGTCCTGTCCCATCCCCTGCCCCCACCTCATTCTAGGAATAGGAAACGGGTAGGCTCTAGGTCACTACAGACTAAATGAAATGGTTTTATGCTGGTCGTCTGTGCTACTGGTGAATTTCATCCATGATATTACTTCAGGTTATCTTAGATACAGAGGTGGAAGAAATAACTTTTAGGTAATATTTAACATGGGTAAAACCAAAGGTTGGATATGGGAAAGATTGGTGTGTATAGTTGATAATATGATGGTACCAAAATGTGAGAGCAATGTAAAGATTGGTGACTAATGGTGGTGGAACTTAAAGAACAGGACATAGTGGGTAATAAAAAGTGAAATCTGTTTGATAAAAGACTTGTAAATAAACGGTTTATCAATCCTCTACTAAAAAAGCTACAAACAATTTCTGATCTTCCAGATTCTGTCAAAAGATCAGGCTATAATTATCCAAACATGAGGTTGAGACTCAACTGCTGACTAAGGAAATGCTAGGTTTCAGAAGAGAGAGATGAACTTCACACACCCACAGATGTGCAATAATAGCTAAACCAACACAGAACTCCTTGGCAAATCCAATTGCTCCCCCCACTATAAATACTCTTCTAGCTTGTTCACTCAGTTCCAGTATGTAAGGCATACATTCTTGATTCTTTCTATATTGCTCATAAAGGATGTTTGAAGCCTCTCTCATTACCTTTGTTCCTTTGTCTCTTATTTGGCTAATGCAGACTTCTTTCCTCCCTTACCCGTTTCAGGATGGTTGGTGAGAATGGAGGGCAGATTGTGGCAACCATGTTAGCTATACTAATAGCTGTTGAGTGCTAGAAAAAATTAAATGCAGATTTATGTTAATGATAAACATGTAATTATCTTCTGAGTAAGTGGCTGTTCCTCTCACAAGATGACTGCTATAATCATTAGGTCTTTGGAACTGTGTTTTAGAAGCACTCTTCTCTGAGTTGTCTCTGCAAATATGTGTTGACACAAATATAAATATTGTAGAGGGGATATTCTAAATTAAATTCATGAGAGGTAAAGGTTGTCTGTTACCTCCTTTTTTATTACTGTAATTAGGCATGTTCTGCAGCCCTAGTTCTGAGGAATTCAGTTCTCATAAATCACTAACAAGGTAAAGGAGATTAGGCCACATGTATGGATATTAATATGTAGTTTGAAATAAAATCACAGGAAGTAGAGTTGGCTAAGATCTATAACGTGTTGTATTTCATTTTGTTGGCTAGTTTAGGACATAGCACAGATGAGTTGAAATTAACTTGCCCCTACAGGTGCTTAAGTCAAGGCAAATTTAGATGATTTGTTTGGTTTTTGTTCCCTACATTATTATGTCTACATGTAAACTTAGATACTCTGTTAAAAAGGAAGAAATTATTTTCTCAGGAGATCCTAGATGACCTTTGGTGGGCTCGTACCCCCAAGAGACACCTCAAGCTTTCAAAATGTGTTAATACAGGGAATGATGCTGTTTGTGGCCGAACTGGCAATGTCCTGGATGATGCACAGAGAAAGCTGGTCTCATCCTTAGAATGTTTTGCTCTGGCATATTGCAGAGTTTTAGGTTTTGAGTGTGATTTTTTTTTTCATTTGGTTTCTCTAACTGCTTTGTTTAATGATAATGAAGTTATACTTTAATAGCAATTTGTATATGTATGTGGCATACAAAGAGTGCTTCTGTGTATCAGTTCTGTACTTATGGAAAAGGGAAAAAGACCTGCATTTTATGCTGTCTTTACTAAGACAGGGTTATTGTTTTAGCTGCACTAATAAAACTCAGTCTTTGTTCTACATAGAATTTGTACACACGAGTATCCTATGTTTCACAGACTTAAACCAGTGCAGGAGGTTGCAGTCAGAAATGGTTTCATAGCCAGAGAGCTTTTGAGCATTTCAGCTTTGCTGAAATTTGTTCATTGCTCGCTAGGCTGCTGATTATGTTAGCAATTATATATTAGACTACCTGTGTTTCTTCCTAAAGCTGTCAACAGCAGAAAGTTATTCTACCTCCTGGCTGGTGCAAGTTAATTCCCTTTATGTACTAAAACTGTTTTGTGATGCTTTTTAACCAGCTGTGACAAAAGGGTTCCCAGCTGTATGCTTTGAAGACTAGCCTGTAATGAACTTGTCCTTAATAGTGAGGAAGATTCCTGCTGCCTAGCTTGAATTTCAAAGTCTGATAATATTTTCTTTGCAGCAGTCATCTGGGGAGGGAAAAGTTTTCTAAATCAAACCTTTATGTTCTCCTTCTGATCTTAAACAGGTGAGACTGAAGCTTACAAATCTCCTCTGAAGTATCTGACTTGCTCATACAGTGCACAGAGCATGCATTTGAGTAAAAAGACTACAAGCAGTCAGCTTCTGTTGTTTCAATGGAAAGGGCTGGGCACTGGTGTGGTGGTTGTAGACTACTGGCTGTTGCCATCAATGGCACATGTTGAAGGAAAGGGCAGGAAAGCAACAGGGAAAAAGCTGTTGGTGAACGCAAGCACAAGGTATCACCACTGGAACAGTTCTTGCAACTTGTTCCTGAGTTGCTGCCAAAGGAATAGACTGCAGGATATGTCAGTTGTTCTGCCGGGCTACACTCGGTTTGTGAAGGGCCCATTATGTGGGCCTTATCATACTAGAGAATACGCTTGTCACTCATGGTCCAAACAAGAGAATAACCTGGAGATGTTGTCTCATGTCACTGCTTTAGTGTTTTGGGTGAACTGTTAGTGTGATCTGAACATGAACGAAGCTTAAGATGTTTTAAAACAAGTTC
This sequence comes from Jacana jacana, assembly GCA_013400555.1. NCBI lineage: Eukaryota > Metazoa > Chordata > Aves > Charadriiformes > Jacanidae > Jacana > Jacana jacana. Next base: position 25,119 of record VZTM01020672.1, read on the forward strand.
TGTTTAAGGTGACGTGGAAATCATGCACAGCTTCAGCATCCACTGACATTCTGTAAGACTGCCATATTTGTTGCTTATGTTCTCCTTTGGCAGATATATCTCCGCAACCTGGGCATCGATCAGTCACCTGGAACTATATTGGCGCCATTTATACCCCGAGGACCAATCAGGGAAGTTGAATTTTCCCCTTCAGAGCTCAGAACGCTGAAGGACTCCACTGACACGCTGACAAGGTCTGCTCCGCAGCTACAAGGTATGGGGAAGGAGGACGTTGTGTTGTGCAAGCCTTAGAGAACAGAGAACATGAGACTCACCTGTGAGGTTGCTCTTGGCCTGGTAGTGTCAAATGTGTTTCTGCTCATGTGATCTCTGCTTCATTTGTATGAGTTGATCTTCTCCACTTGGCATTGGAAAAGTAAGCATTTAAAACATTTGAAAACACAGCTTCTCAATAAGGTGACATGGCTACATGGCACCTTCTAGCCAGTGCAGCGATATTTTTATCTTGTTATTTATTTATTTGTTTGTTTGTCTCTCTTCTTACAAGAGTTCATAAGAAGGAAATGTTTTGTATCTGAAGATTAAAGAAATGTTACTTGATTTTTTTTAATTCCTGTGAGAGAAAGAAGTCTTGGTTTCTGTTTCTTCCCGAGACTTCTTGGTGTGTTCAGTGTGACAAAAGTCATACACATTTTATAGCTGACCAGATCCAGTTCATCAATCCATTAATCTCAATATCTATTAAAAAATTTCAATATGACCTTAACAGGTTTGAGTCATTTCTACGTGAAGAACAGTGTTCTCAGTTAGGGTTAAGATGATCTTCAGTGATGTGCCCATGTAGCGTGTCACTAAAATGTGAAAATGTACATTACAACTGCTTTTCCTGAGCATTATTGTCTTCTGGCATTTGCATCGTGTACCCAGTGGGGAAGAGCAGATCTGAAAGCTCTTCACAAGAAGTACCTGTCTAACCCTTTGAACATCTGTGACTTTGAGAACCCTGTGCTGACCAGAAGTGATTAAGTGCATCTCTTCTTATACCTGCTGGTCTTGCTTATTTTTTATTATTTTTCCCCCTTTAAGCATTGTGGGAGACTTGGCAACTGAAACACCTTAGTACAGGGGTAGAGTTCTCCTCAACAGAGATATTATTCTGCTGTGCTCTGCACTACGTGATGTACTTGAAAATATCAATGGTTGGGCCATGGAACAAAATAGCATTTGAAACAAACAAACTAGCTATTGGCCAGCATACCTGGGACCTGGTTCTTCACTCCTGTGTGTACCTGCCAGCATGGATGTAAGAACAGCACTTGCACTTAAGTTTAGTGTTTTGGTTGGTTGGTTTTCTTTTTCTTTTATTTATCAATAAGTTGTTATATATTTGAATGCTAAAAATGCATCTTGTCTGCTTTTGAACCTTTCTAAGCTGTAGTGGGAAACTCTCTGTAGTGTGTCCTTTGCGTTTTTCCAAAAGGATATTTTGGAAATACTGCTCCACAGCCCTTCTGTTTCTTGCAGTGATATTTCTATAGGTGTTCATTTGGACATTTGAGCACCACTATGTCATTTATCTAAGTACATAGATTTAAAATCTAGTTTAAGCATTTACTCAAAAGCAAATTATTTAAGTCAAGTTCTGTAATTGCTTTGATATTTATCTAAGATGGTCCAAGGGATTTGTTTCAGTAGCTAATGTCATGGAATTCTTAGTTCAAGTCTCATTCTAAAAACATTTTCCTAAACGTTTTCCTGTATTTGAATTCTTCCCTCCCTTTGCATGCCCTCTAGTACAAGAAAAAGTAGTGTCTACTGATGCAACTGCTTTCTAGAGCCCCAAATTTAGTGAATCTTCTGTTTCTTTGTAGGTGAATTGCCATTAGCAGTTGAAATTAAGCAAACAAGTTTTAATTCCAGTACTTCCGCTCTCAGTATGTCTGCATCAATGAACTCAGAAGTTGGTTTTGATGTTCTGTCACCCAGTGAACTCTCTCCCTGCTTCTCAACGTGTTTTGGAGACAAACCAGTGAGTCAGTGCAGGATGTCATGCCACCAACTGGAGATAACTGCTCCACTTGTCACGCAGGGGGAGGCAAAGTGTTCAGCTGTCTCCAGACCAGCTGAACCAAACCAGCAGCAGCAGACTGCTTCACCTGACTGCTCTTCGTACAGACAAAGTCCCGTGCTCCTTGCAAAAAGTGTTCAGGATCTGCTAGCTAAAAAGGAGTCAAAAGATGTAATTAGCAGTCTACAGAGATGGACTACTGATTCTTTGGCTGGAGTTAAAAATGAAGTAGAAGTTGACAGAGGATTAGAAACTTCAGGTGTAGGTAGTAAGAGAAATAAGGGTCAAGAAAGTGATTCTTTGGTTGGCTCTGGTGCACTGCAAGAAATACGCAAACTTTTGGTAGACGATATAGCTAGCAATCAGTGTGATCCTATCTTTTCCACTGCCTCTTCTAGAGAAACTGGTAGGTCTTCCTTAGTGCTGGTGAGAAAGGAAGATGGCCCCAAGGAGTTCACATTAGTGAAAGACAGCATCCCCCAGTTTCAGAAGACGTGTTCATGGGATGAGACTATGACCCAAAGAAGTATGGAAGAAGAAGACTTGGAAATTAAGCCTCTGAATTATGGCGTGTGCAATTTAAGATGGGAAAATGCTTTTGATGTCAATTTGTGCAACAGCAAAGAGATGGTGAAGGAAATGACCAAAGAGCTTAGGACAGGAAAATCTGTAGGAAGGTCTGAGCCAGAAGGCTGTAGCAGTGTAACTACAGACAGAAATCAACCTGGTTATGTGGTTCTTGCACAAAGCAATGGAAGTAGTGAAGTCAGCAGTGGAAGAAGTTCAAAGTTGGGGAATTCTTCTTCGTCAGAGCATCTAGGCAGCATCACCAATGTCCCAGCAGGCTTCCAGAGCACACTGTCTAAAGCTAGTGTAGCTGGAAGCAAGTCAGGAGGCTTGCAAGAGAGCGATGACAGTAGCAGTGGAGATTCACTGGCTGTCCGTATCAAAAACCTCCTGGGCAATCCTCCTTCAGAGCCTCTAGGCAGTGTCACTGCTGTCACAGGGGGCTTCCAGAGCATGTTTTCTAAAGCTAGTGCAGCCAGAAGCAAGGCAGAAGGCATGCGAGAGAGCGATGAGAGTAGCAGTGGAGATTCACTGGCTGTCCGTATCAAAAACCTCCTGGGCAATCCTCCTTCAGAGCCTCTAGGCAGTGTCACTGCTGTCACAGGGGGCTTCCAGAGCATGTTTTCTAAAGCTAGTGCAGCCAGAAGCAAGGCAGAAGGCATGCGAGAGAGCGATGAGAGTAGCAGTGGAGATTCACTGGCTGTCCCCATCAAAAGCCTGGGAAATGGCCCACCCGTGACACATGCAACACCGGTTCTGAGGAGTGCGGATGAAGAGGAGACAAAAGCACGAGGTAACAAAGTGTCTCAGTTGTGTTTTACCAAGTGTTATGTTAGAATGGCAAATATTTATGTCTAAGGGATTGCTTTGAAATGATGAGGTACTGATGTAAGAGGATCCAAGTCCGTTTCCCTGATTTTAAAGGTGGTTTATAGTATAATATTAATGATAAACTTTAATGGGACAGGGCTTAAATGATCAATGTTTCTTAGTCATCCTATGTAGTATAATAGAATGGGGTAGAGTCGGATTTCCAGTTTGAATTAGGCCTTCTTTTGCCTAACATGGACACAAAGTGTTTTGTCCATATAGCAATTAGGCGTGTGCCAGGTTAGGAGAGGATTGTGTGCAGGAGTATTGACTTGAGTCTGAGACTGCAAGGGTGACAGAACCGAGCAATGGGTTCTGGATCCACCTTACCAAAGAAATGTTCAAAAGACCCATTTTAAATTGTATTTCTAGTCAGTCTGTCAGCTCTGGTATTTGTTGATGGTCTTTGTCATGGTAGCTAGAAGCGTGTAGCAAGGTTTTGATTTTTAAGTGATAAAACTCTTATTGTACATGATGTGGGAAAATAGAAAGTGCTTTCTGTTTTATGTTCCTTGTATAGCCTGGGTGAAGCTAAAACTGGCCAGCCGATCTCAGGAGTCTGTGTCAGACTGGAACGAAGATGACCAACAAAGACTAGAGGAAATAAAGGCAGAACTCCTCCTGAGTGCCAAGAAATCTGCACTAGCCAAGGTACAAACAGAAAAACAAGCTGCTCTGGAGAGAACTTTTGAAGTGGGTGATAATGCTGTTGTCCTGCTTGTGATCCTAAAATGATGGATTTATATTCCTGTAGTGTTTTTGAAGATTGGTAGCTAATGAGAGCTCTGTTTAGTGGAAACACTTGTTTTGGTTTAGCCAGTCCCTATGTATGTTTTAAAACCAGTCACAGCCCAGGCTGTTGTGGAATTTTTTTTAGTTTTTTTTTTCCCAGACAGTACTTAGATAATCTGTTTTGGGTGAGGGGAGGTGCTTTGGGGCATAGGGGGCTAGTACACAGATGAAGGTATTCTGAAGGCAGCTCTGAAGGACACAGATGTGGTCCGTGATGATGTGACTGGAGAATCAGTGTTATTTTGGTGAGAATGTGCATGCAGCTCTTAACAGGCTTTATGAGCTCTGCTTTTCACAAAATATTTAGGTGAGTGCTGATGGTGCCTTGTAAGCTCCTTCTGTGGAAGGAGTTTCCTGTACAGTGCAGTATCGTCTAGGTGATGGGAGTATTTTTGTTGTGTTTACTTCCCATGTGTTCTGAAATGTTTACAAAGGAGTGTGATACTCAGTTTTGAAAGGATGTGTCAGAGAAGGAGTAAATTGTTCCCTCTTTATGTTGACTGTATCAAAAGTAATGGGCTTCAAGTGTGAAGTATCCTATTAGAAAAAAAACCTCCTTAAGAGTAAAGATGATGAGAGGAAGATTAATGGAGTATTGATCATGGTATGTTTTTAAGAAGAGCTTGGGCATGTATTGGTGAAGAATCATCTAAGTGCAGTTAATGCTGATTTGGGGTGGGGGTATAGACTACATGAGTTTTCATTCTCTTATAGCACTTTTTTCCTGTGAAAAGTTGTCACTGAATTGTTGTGATGTTTTGCATACCTCCTCTGGAACATTTCTAGTTCGTGTGTTAACGTATAGCGTATTCAAATTGGAATCTGTCTAAGCAGGAGTATGTTACCTTCAGTTTAAATAGCCCCTTTCAGCATTCATTTTGTGTCCAGTTTAACTATGTCATGATTTCTAGGGGCTGTCTGTGTTCCAAGATAGGGCACTATTCATACAGAATATTCTGAACACACACACACACACACACACACACAGACAGACAGTTTGTTTGTTTTAAATAAAAGCCTTGCATCAGCAGGAATGAAGAGTAGTGTTCTAAGAGTAGCCTGTGTGTGTGTTTACAATTTCTTGGCCATGGACAATACTGGTAATATAGACATCAGCTTCCAAAAACCATCAGACTGAGTTTCTCTGTTATTCGTGTGTTGATGTAATCTTTAGCAGGGGAGCCTAAAAAATCCTCCCATGTTAATTTTATTTTTTTTTTAGAAATTCAGACAATTCTTTAAAAATAAAAAAAAAAACCCAAAACACAAATGCATTTTTGCTTCAATCTGCTCATTAAAAACTAGAGGCCCTGAAGCTATTTTTTTCCCCAACTTTCAGATTTTGTTAGACCACAGCTCTGTCCCTAACATTAACTTGTTACAGACTGGAACCAAGTATTTTACCTTTATGTGATTCAGTGTCAGCAAGGAATTGTTTTATCCTAATTTAGAGCAAGAAAAAATAAATCAGTTTTTCAAACCAAGCCCCCAAGAAATTGCTTTAAGTCAACTACAACACTTTCTGATTTCATCTTGAAAATATTTTTGCCCTACTATGTCTTAAATTTGAGATTAAAGATAGTTTTGAATTTGCAGAATGAAGGTGGCTTTTTTTTTTTCTGTACTTAAGATAAGTGTGTTTTTCCCTCCAAGAAAAACAATATGTCACTGAAAAATATAGATTGTTGGAAACTATTTAACTGAAAAAAAATGCAGCCACTTTTATTGCTGGCAAAATAATCTATAAATTTAATGGAAACTGTTCTGTAAAATACCTGTGGAGTTTCTAGAGCAAAGCTGGCAATGCACTGACTTAAAAAGAACAGAACAAAGATTAAGAAAAGATATTTTCCTTCTAAACTTTAAGGACTGAGAAAGACAAACTGTTCCTAGCACTCATGCAAACAATTCTTCCGTCACACCGTCATCTTTATTTTAGTGCTTCTGATGCAGACTTATGATGAGTGTTCTTTAGAGAAACTTTAGACTCTGCCTCTTGTTTTTGTAGGTGACAAATCAAGAAATATAATGTACCGCTGTGATATTTTATAGTTTCCCACAGGAAGCGTGTGAACCTTGTCTATAAAAAATAGACAATGCAAAGAAGGAGCAGGACAGCTTGGGAGAGCTCATCTCAGTGATCTTTTACTGCTAAAGATTGTTCCATCTTTTGAGATAGTTGAGTTTGATAGCTGTTTGTCACTGGTGATGTGTTAACAGACGCTCTAAAAAAGAAGTATCATAATTTCTCAAGTTCTAGCTGAGCAGGGTGTTTAAGGAAGTGATTGGGACATATGCACATAAATGGGCTCCAAACATGTACTCGAGTGCTAAGCTGAAGAGTGGCTCAGGGAAG
>VZTM01020673.1:2562-23335 GCA_013400555.1 Jacana jacana
TGGGAAGGGATACCATGATGTAAATACTCTTAAGTGAACTCGAGAAACCTCTAGTTAATGTCATGACTGTAAACTTGCCTGTTGAGGACTACTGTATGTAGAAGAAACCCCTCAATTTTAGCATGGTGTGAATAAAGTGCTAGACTTGTAATAATGTAGAGGTTACGTAACACTTGTCCATACATTACAAGCATTTTCATAAACTTTCTGAAATGGTTATTTAAAGATACTTGTGTGAAGCTTCCTTACCTGAAAATGAATACTTCTTCCAAAACTGTGTAGGGCACAGAAATGCCTTGTTGGAGGGGTAAGATGTGACTNCAACGCATACATCTTATTCAACTCTGATAGTCGCATTCGTCTTAGATGTATGCTTCCTGCTTAGTAGTACAAGTAAGACTTCTTAATTGCAAGTTTTTCTGTAATGCTGAATATTGTATATTACTGGTTTCCATGATAAGGGTTTGATCTTAACTGTGTATATTCTGGGTCACTTTAGAGGTTTGTTCCAGTCTAAAGACATAATACTATTTGTGTCACCTTTTTTTTTTATACACTTGATAGGTGCTTTATGGGACCCTCTGGTTATTGGTCCTCTAGCATTGAGGCACAGCTCAATTGAAACCGGAGCAATAATATTTCCTGGAATCCAAACTGTTATGATGTTACGTTACACTTCTCATGCACAAAGCATGGACTTGAATATTGATATGAATTTCAGTATGAGGTTTTATATTCACACTTTTGGGGGAGTGGTATTTTAAAATACAAGTATTGTGAGTGAATTTGTAAAAACAGAATCCAGAAGCTTTAAAATGCTGTAGTTCCATGACAGACTTGTGTACTTTTGGAAATAAAACTGTTGGAGAAAACAGTAGTCTGTCTTTATTTTTAAGCAGCACTTGTGTATGGCTTCAGCTTTCTCTTTATGTAACTGGAAGTGAACTAATAAATATGGCTGTGTATACTGTGCTGGCATTACTAATTTTATTTCTTGCCTTTTTTCCCCCATTAATCTCTAAAGGGAAGTAAAACTTTAGGTGTTTTAAAACATGCACTTATTTATGGTTTTTAATGATAGCTACACAAATGTACTGATCACTTTCTAAAAACCATACTGGAGTGATCTCAACATTTATTCTGGAACATAAGGCTGGAAGGGGACTTCAGATTAAATTTCAACCCCCTTTGTTTTTAGGTAGAACCAAAAAAATCCCGAAATGGATAAATTCTTGTCTCTTAGCATTCAAACAAGCAGGTTTACATCACTCAAAGCATGGCTCTGTGCTGTCAGTTGAGGGGCCTCTTTTTTGATTCAAATACGGTTAAGTTGAGATACTCCCCACTCTTGGCTTGCAGAGCACCTCCATTACTGCCCTGGTAATTTTACCAAAGATGAGTGCAATTTTTCCAGTGTTGACTTGGGCACGTATTTAGTTCTAGGAGACAGTCTCTTTGCGTTAATGTCACCCGTATCACTGAAGGCCTGATTAGCTGCTTACATTTGTTCATAATGTGTGCATGTTGTGCTACGGTAATGTATACCTGCATCGTGCCAGTGTCTCACTTCTTTGTGTATGTGTACATGCATAAACATGAAACTAAATGGAGTACTGGTGGAAAAATCAGCAGGGCTTTTTTTCTATTTCAAATTAAGATTTGTGCTTAAATGGAAGCAGTAATCTGATAAAAATGAAGGTTGAGATTTGTCTCCACTTGTAGAGCTCTGAGAAACCTTTCTGCGTGTCATAATGTTACATTCAAGACTTCCATCCTTTCCTAAGGTGACGGTTTTGTCACAGATGGCACTAGTGTGCCTCAGCTGCCCCAGGTCTTCTGTTTGGAGATGAGATGATTGTGAAGTAGAGGAGCTGGGTACCTCCAGCTTGTCTGTGGGAATTCCAGCAAATCAGCTAGCGTGTACCAGAGAGTGTCCTGAAAGAATAGAGGCCCCCCTGATGTGTCACAAAACAAAACTTTGTGGTCTTCCTATATGCATTAGACTGTCCTGGATAAAGTTTCTTAAATGGTCTGTTTTGCTGTTTGTGTGGGTTTTTTCCCCTCTGAACATCTTAGCTTGTGTGCTTTGAGCTTACTATTTCTCCTTTCTCAGGTGGAGCAGCTTGGGCTCTCTAAAGCTCTAGGAGAATGCCGATAGGCAATTAATTGTTAGACTGCTTTAGAAACCAGTTTGTGCTAGTGACTTAGCTTTGCTTTCTTGTGCGTAAAATCCGTAAAAGAAAACCAAAGGTTTGTGAAGAAAATACCTGATCAAGGAGCAAAAGCAAGAGGAGAGTGAAAGAATCTATGACTGTTCCCTGCCTTTCCAAGTCTCAGTTTATTCCCAGATTATTTTTACTGGTGGGGATGACTGTAGGTGATTGCACAACACAAACACTTCCATTTTAGTATAAAAATGCGTGTACATGAGTTATTATGACTCTGCCTTTTTTTAACTTGCTTTAGGCTTTTTTGCAGAACGTTAGAGGCTCAGCAAGGAGAATAATTATATGAACCCGTAATTTTATAAGAAAACCCCCCACACTCTAGCAGGAAACTGGCCTGGAGGATTGCATCATCCCAGCTTTTGACTTCCATTCGAAGTCAAGTTTCTGAAAATAGGGATGCTGTAAGGATCCTTTGGTTTTCAGAGTGTAAGTCAATGTTCCTGTCACCCTGCGAAGTTGGAGTTTTGAAAGACTTCAACTTTCAGGTGTTGAGTCTTGCTCAGGTTGCTTTGAATATGCAAAGTTAATCCTGTTTTGGTTTAGTGGCAGCAGCTGCTAGCTGGGTCCTCGTGGAAATTTCCTTTTCTGTTTTTTTTCTGTAAAAAAAAAAAAAAAAGCAGCATTGGCCAGATGAAGGGCAGCTCTACTGTGGGACTCAGGAAACACTAAGCAAGTTATACAACTCCTGTAGAGGAACCCTGTCTGATGTCAGGATTGTTAGATGGAGGGAGGGAGGGGAAGGGAGTAGCTCTATAAAGAAGTTGAACGTGTTGGTTACACAAGTTGATTATGTAACAGTTTTAAACCACAGCAGCACTAGAAGAGATGTTCACATCTGAAAGCACATTGCTTTATCTTCAGTAATCTAATTATTTTTTTTTCTTCAGGGAGGGACCCTCTGGGGGCAGTATGTCCTCTGGGAAGCACAAAAGGCTGTGTGTTGCAGTGACGGTCATCCCACTTCTCAGAGCTGGAGGCTGCAGTTCCACCAGCTGTAGGCAGGCAGGTGGGAAGCCGAGTGCTGTACCCAAAAGGTATCGGACTCTCTTTCCTGGAGGACGTTTCCAAATAATGAAATGGGGAGAAGAAAATGGCAAGTCTGATGGGTTTGTAGAGGATTTTGTAGGAAGGGCCTGTGTTTTGAAAACACAATGGACTGTCGGACTTCTTGAAGCCTTTTTCTGCTCTGGTTTCCAGCAGCATCTGATGTAGGGGGTTTCAGACAGTCTGCAAAACCTTTTTGCATTTAGAATTGCTTGTATACCTTTAGGCAGCTTATCTTCATTGCTTGAAGTACAGGGTCTTGTACTCTTGCCACCATGAAGTAATTTCTGCATGTTTTGGTTATATTATTGCTAATAATACCGTATAAAGAAATGGTCAGAAACTGTAGACTACAGTCTCCTGAAGGTCCCAGGCAGGGCAGAAGGTGATAGCATGGCTTCTTGGTGCTCTGGGCACAAACATCTGCAGGGTTGTGGAGGGTACTGAGGTTAGGTAGCAGCTCATTCAGAATGTGGTGTCGAGGAATACTAAATCAGAGAGTAAAGAGCTAGGAAAGTAATTTAGTACCATTAGTGTAATGGCTTCCAATTATGTCAATTTTGCAAATTACATTCTGTGTGAATAGGAAAGAAGCTTGAGGTTTTCTTTCTTGTGGCTGGTCACTGCCTCACAAGGGAAGTAACACCTTTTCTTCACCAAAACACCTTGTTTTGGCCTGTGCTCTCTGTGATTTCTAAGTGACAATTATCCCATACAGGAAGATGAATCCCTAGGTCATATCACTTGGTGATGTTTTACTTGTGGAAGAGCAGCCAGGATTAGTAAAATTTGACAGAAGTTAGTGTGCAGCAGAACATCCTTCTTGGTGTTCTAAGGTCTCTTGAGTGTGAGTCTCAGCAGCAGTGACTCACAGATGACTCACTCCGTAGTCATCTCTACAGGTGGTGTTTCTGAGAAAATCCTTGCCCAAGTCAAACCACTTGTGTTGTGCCTTACTTAACTGTAGGAAATGAAGATAAATTTATAACTTAAGATTTCCATTTGCTACTTGAATACCTCAGCAGGGAAAACTATCCCTTGGGATCAGAAATAAAGGGAACTGATAGTAATCCATAAAACTACTGAATTGCTTGTGACTGCTAAAGAAGATGACAACTCTGGGGCACAGCTGGTGGTTCGTGGAACATGTCAAAAAGCTTATGTTGTGGCTGCTAGCACCAAACTTCTTATCCAGATAAATAAAATGCCCTTCCATGTCACTTCCAATCCTGTAACTGTCAAGAGCAGAAACAGTTCATCTAAGCTGTAAGAGCTGTAAAATACAAAAGAACGCCTCCAATTACTATAATGCAATGTATCCTTCCCTCTTTCTTGTTGGCATGCAAGGAAAATTACAACTTGCTAAAAGGACACAGCTTCAAATGAACTGTTTGATCTTACCCTGGTGTTGTCCTTATATTCTTAATTCAATATGAAATTGCTTAAGGATTGCAGTATTTTTCATCTCTTGCTTCAGACTTGAGTTGGGGTTTGGGTGACGTCTTTAGGTAACCCATTTAATTTAATGACCTTGTATCCCTATTTAAGATGAGAGAACTCACTGTGGTTAAAACACAGAACTTCCAATAAAAAAAAGAAAAAGAAAAAAAGCTGTGATCTCCCCAGCTGTGATCTCCCATACCATCTCCAGCCCCACTTGGAAAAAAAAAAATCTGAAGAAACAATAACCCAAAACATTTTATGGCTAAATATGAGTGCTTTGTATTGAAACAAAGCAATACATTTTGTGTTTGGGAATACTGATGACAATACAGACCACCCTCTTGGCACTGGCACTTGGGCAGCCTGAGTCCCCTTCTGTGGCTCAGTGTGACCTCGTGGCTCTGCAGTGTTTTGTGGGGACTTGCTAAGCAGCGTTAAGTTTTCCAACAGAAAGCAAAACAATCTTCTTAGGTGCTAGAAAGTTATTTTCTTATTGCCTGTTTGGGAAATAATTTAGGTAGGAAAATGGTTATTGTAGTCTGTATCAATTAAGGTGTTTTTCTGTGTAAGAACAAAAAGCTGTGAACTGTAAAGAGGTCACTAAAGGAAAGGAGCCACTGAGGTATGAATGTGGTTTTTGATGGTCTTCACCAGTTACAGGCAGGAACACTATATTTGTATTAGCTTTATACACAGCATTGCAAGGCTGGAAGTACATACTTCTACATCCCTTTCATTTACTGAAAAAAAAGTGTAACTGAAGCCTGGTTAGCTAGAATGGATCAAAGCTTAGACTTCGTGATTAAGATGTCTATTTTCTTCAATCTGAGGTTAAGGTCACCAGTGGTGGTTCTTCATTTGCAGCTCGTTCAGTTAAAAAAACCAACAAAGGAAAAAACCCCTTAGATGCATCATAATTGTGTCTGTTGGTTTTCTTTTAGGAGCAAGACAATGGAAATTGTGATTCTTGTACAGATAACGTACAGTTCTGATCACGCTCGACTTGCATACTTGGAAGGCATTGAAGTTCTAAACATCAATTACATGTGTTTAAAATCAAGGCTGTGTTGCTACTTGAAGTATTTTAGGTGTATTATTTAAATATGATATATGCACATCACTGATTTTTTTAATGGTGCGTGAACCAGATGGGCAGGCAGGCATCTCGGACAACCCCCTAAAATCCTTTATTTCTAGATGAAAGTGCTGGAAGGGGTGCTAGAGGCTTTATGCTCGACACTCCTTTTTTGTTGCCTAAATTAGCATAATTTCCCTGCCCCTGGTGTTACCTGGGCAGCTAGGATTTTAATCAGCACTCTGAGTGGGGTATCCAACTGCCAGTGAAAATTGGGTCATTGTATTACACATGTGAGTTTTATTCTGACAACATCCTATGTCTGCGCCAACCCTATTAACTAGTTAACTTGCTGCTGGCTCTGTCATTTATACATGGAGGGGGGAAGTTGCTGAACATGCAGGGAAGCTTAAGACATCTTTCATGCTCGACGTGGCTAGCAGAAAATCACTCACCTACAATAATGAAAGAATCCCAAGGCAATGGAGTTTGATTAATGAAGTGAAGGATTAGAGTTGTCTCTGTCATGACTTAGCAGTGTGATGTGTTTGTTTGGTTTGGTTTCAGATAGTAACATCTTATTCCTCAGCTTCCATGTTCGTTAGATTGGAGATAGATCTGTTGACTTTTAGAGAGTTTTGGAACTAGTTTCATGTCACACTGTCATTTTTATAAAGTTGCCATTGATGAGTCTTTTCAGTCTTCACCAGCTGCCCATGTAGTGCATCGTTTTCACTTCTGCTGTAATCACAGAAGATTTTCAAGTATATGTACTTAGGGATAGTTAGCTTGGTCAGAACATCTGTGGTTGTCTCTGTCTCCTGCTGTTTCCTCTTTTTTAATGCTATACTGACAATTGTCACTCTTTTGTACTTCTAGCACTACCTGGGTATTTCAAGTTATAGTAAAAATAAGGGTAGGTCAGATCTCATTAGGCAGTTTCTTGAGGGTGAAAGATCCCCCAAAGCCCACCGCTGATGCAAGGGGAAACGTGTTTCTTCCTCTGGAGACTTTGTCAGAGATCCCAGCTTGGATGCCTGCTTGTCACCAACTCAGAAGGAGGCAGCTTCTCTCCCCTTCCACTCAATGGTGTGTAGGAGAGTACCCACCTGGGCTGGTGTCCGTTGTCGCTCAGCTGGGCCACTCAGTGCTCCCTCACCACCCTGTTGTTCTCTGCTGCTCACGTACTAGTGCGTTGGGAAGTATTCTCAGGGTACGGCAGTTCAGCCTATTTATTTTGCAAATACAGAATCGAGATAAAGCGAGTGCTTCTTTTCATTATTACTGATGTTGGAGGTACCTAGCTCTGTACCCTTACACTGCCCAGGCTGAGGGATGTAAAGAGGCATAAAATCCCTTCTTGTCATCAGCACCAAATTAGGTACTCTTTTTCTTTTTTTCTCTTTTTTTTTCTTTTCTTTGTAGTACAACTTTTCTCTGCCTACAGCTTCCTTCTTACATTCATGGCTGGCCTTTTTTCTGTTACATACTACCTTTTCATTTCTGATTGCTGGATTTATTTCACTACAGAAATGAGATGGATTTGTAGATGCTTTTTTTTCCCTTTTCTGAGTATGGTACGTTGCTATTGAATATGTGTTTGTGGAAAGTCATTCCTTTTACTGATCTTTTCTCTCATAGCTTTCGATTCCTAACCAGTTCACTCATTTGTCTCTGGTTTAGGCACTAGGCACTGTAAACTATATACACCATACATTGTATTTCAGACTGGTTCCTGTTTTTCCAGTGTAAAAATAATAAGGTTATGATTGCAAGTACCTGGGGAGGCAGCAGTTTCTCATTAATTGATATTGTTCCCTGCCAGATCAGAAAGTTACCATATCTTGTTTATACGTTACAATACTGGTGGGTGGATTACTTTCTTTTTTTTTTTTATCACAGCTGCACGAATAACCTCTAGCTGCATGTTAGTGTTCACTTGCCAGACTGCATTTTTCTATACTTTGTTGTTGTTGTTGATGATGTTTGTTTTGGTAGTGATTTACTTAGATAAGAAGGAATGAAGAAGAAAATCAAGAGTGAAGGTACCAGGATGGTACAGGCAAGGAAGAACATACTATGATGCATTTGTTCCCTTCTGCCCTTGGAGCTCATTTAAGCATCTGATCTAAAAAACTTTTGCTTTTTCAAACAATGGAGGGATCAGACGTTCTCATCCCATCCCAGCTCTTCTCTGTGTGCCATATAGCAGATTTTTTTCTTCATAAGTAGGGTATATTAATTGTCTCTTGACTCCCTTTGAAAGGGAGTGAACAGGACGTACTTGATGGAGAGCCATCATTATGTGGGCCCCTGCTCCCCTGCCTGCTTTAGCCCTGAGAACAGCTAAATGTATCAACCTTTTTGGCATGTAAAACTCTGCTTCTTCAGGCTTTTCCAATGGAATGGGATAGGATCCCATTGCATTGGAATAGGATGAGCTGTGAGGGGAGCAGTTTAATCTTTATTTAGAAGGCGTATGTTTACTAATTATTAACTAGTTATCTGTTCGAGAGCTATTAATGTGACAGGTCAGAAACAGGAGTTCTGTGTCAGCCGTGGTGCAAAGATGGGAATACTTACAGAAAGGAGACTTCTCGCCTCAGTACTTAGTCCCAATTAATATGCCTCTTACACAGTGTCAGTTAATTTGATCACATACAATTTCAGGCTGATACTAGGGTGGTTGTTCCTGTGATACTAGAGCTGAAGATAAATGCATTGGGTTAGGGTGGAAAATAAATTCCAGGAGGGAAAAAAAAAAAAAGCTGCCAAAATCTTCCAAGATGGAGAAAATGTTAGATAACTGATCCTGAAAGTACACTTTTACACTATTATGTTCCTTTAAAGAATACATACGTAAAGAAAAAGCCAGAGTGAAGTTGTAAAACAAATTCCCGTGCTAGATAATAGCTTTAAGTAGTAGGCAAATGTGGTGATTTAACGCCAAGCACTACTTGGTACTGATTTGAGTTATGCTTTCAAGCAAGGTTTTGTGAAGGTAGTTGATTATTTTTCCTGTCATGCACAGCTGGAAGATGTTATTTGCTGTGTAATTCTAATTGCAACGTGACGGTTTGCAGGGAAGAAAGTGAGATGCTACGGAGGAAGCTGAGTCAGCTTTTTTAATTGCTGGTCTTATGGAGAAACTATTGTGGCATTGAGGCATGTTGTAAAAATGTGTGAGGACTGGTATAATAGCACAGAAGTCTGTAATAAACTGAAATGGTTGAGTTAGAAAATTAGATGTTTCCAGTAAATGCAACATATCCATACGTGTTTGTGGATTATTAATTAGGATGAGTTGTTTTCTGTTAGGAAAATTAATTTCATGTTTGGAGAATTAATATTGATGACTGTCAGCAGAGTTTGAGTACAGGTAGCATAGAGAAAAGGCAGTTTTGCAGCATGAGGTGATAGCAAAAAATGCTTAGGTAAATTTTTTTTTACACCACCAGTCTTAGAATATTGAGTCAAAGAATAGAGAGCTGATAAAGAACTGTAACTGAAGCAATGAATTATTTTTTACTGACTTTCTGCAAAAAAGGTTTCCCTAGAAAAAGTCAACAAAAATAGACTTCTAAGAAAACAGTGAAACAAGCAAGTATACTGATTGGGATGAGTCACAGGATCCTTGAGAAGACTGAGTTTTTATTGCAGTAAGCAACAAAAATGTGTGCTGCTTTGATAATTCAAGTTACTGGTATGAAACTGAGGAGAGTGACACCTAAACAGACTTTAATAAATACTTTAAAAATCGATGGCAGTAGGTATGCGCTGGGAAATCCACGAGGATTATCAAATAACCTAAATGAAGATGCTGAAAATTTGGTATTAAGCTTACAGTCATATAATGTCCACTGATAAAGGGAGTCAATTTGCTACACAACTGCACTGTTTTTTTGCAAGACTCTAATCTGAATGACCATAATTTGGGTGATGATTGGAATCATGCATTAATTACTCTAAATTACGGTCTCTAGACTCATTGTAATATAGATTAATGATATTCTTTCTTTTTGTAGTATGACATCGCACACAAGGCTGGTGACATAACAGTGGTATAAACATGAAGAAGCAGGCATCATGTTTTGCATGACTTTCAAGTGTGGTGAAACTGAAGTACATTATGAAATGAAGTGCTGTTTTTTTACCTGTTCTCCCTTTAGATTCAAGATTGTTAAGTAGGCTGTATTCAATGTTGTAAGTACCAAATTTTTTCTTTTACGTATTTTTAATGCAAAGTTTACAAAGTGACTACCAATGTTTGTCTTGCTAGTTCTGTACTTTGAAAAGCGTGCACAATCACTCCTCTCTGCCCCACCACCTCAGAGATTCAGAAGCTTGTGAGGTTCACAAAATCAACTCAGGTAGTAGAAAATAATAGCCTTAAGCAGTGGGGCAGGTAAAGAGATTGTAATCTGAAATAGAGTAGTCTTGTTTTTTCTTAACTTTCTCATCTGCTGATTTGGTAGGAAGTGTGTCATCTCTTCCGGGCTGTAGTGATACCAATGAGGTCTTGCAACCCCTGTGTGAAATGCGCTGTATTTTAAGATTGTGAGTATTTTGTAACGCTTAATAAAAAGTACTTGAATGTCACAGCTAACACATGCTTCAGCATACTCTGTTAATGCAGGTGTTGTGGTAACTCATGTCTGTACACAGCCTCATTCCTTCTGCTCCCCAGTTTACCTGGCAGGAGACTGGAGGAAGAAGAGTGTGGTCTTTAAACCAGACTATGTAAAGGGTCCTTGGTGCCTCCCGCGGCATGGAGGCTTTGGGGATTCACTTTCTACTGAAAATATTAATCTACTTAATCACGTAAGGATGAGACCACTCTAGACTCATCCTGTGGGTGAGGGCTTAGTAATTAATTGTCAGAGCCTGGTACCCTGCTGGTACGCAGGCATTTTTGATAACTCGTTATCTGTCGCAGCTCACATAAATCAGAGAACACTGAGGGACGCTCCAGCATTTAGGAACTAACAGAGAGCATATGCACACTTAAAACCTGTCTGTGATAACTACATCTTTCTGTGCTCTTGAGGAACACTTGGTGTATATGCACGTGCTGATGTTTTACTATTGTAAAGATGTAGATAGTAATTTAAAACTTAATCCAGTGGTATCTGCTATGCTCTGCTCTGAAGGCAACCATATAACACATTGGTGAAACTGGTGGTTAAAATCCTCATAAAGTATGTTACTTATGAATTTATTTTGCTTCTGGTTTTGAGGAGAATGCTAATTCTAGAATAAACTCAAACTCGGATGCTTTTGACCAAAAGTTCCATATAATTGGTTTTGTCACTGTACGGGAAAAAACAAATAAAACCATCTAAGAAAAGAGTAATATCTTCATGAGGAAAATGAATAGGGGGTTTTTAGATGCCACATGTTTAAACGGCCAATTTAAAGTTCAATATTGTAATTACAGAAAAGATACTTTGCCTTTAAGAAGCACTTGTTTTTATGCCAAAGCATTGCATTCCTCATTCTCTCCTTTGCTTCCATACTGCCTAAACTTGTCTGTGAGTGAATCTGGCAAGTAATTAATCAGGGTAAAGTTCCATTGGAATCACTGTGAAAGCTGCCTGGTCAAGAAGCAGCAACTGCCTGTTTAGTGTATGTTCCATTAGGTAGTGATTTATAGATATAACTTATCTTTTTTGCTACAATGTGCTTCGTATAGATGACTAAGTGTCCTTCCCTGCCCCCCTCTAATGATCACCATCATCTAAGCACTTGATTGCTGGTGGTTTAGGAAGGGAGGAGACAGTGAGGAATTACTGTGCAAGCTTATAGGGTTTTTTAAAAATTTGGTTTTGTAGAAGAACTATTTTGCAGAAAAATCTGAAAAACTTGATGCACCAAAGTTTGTTCTTGAAAGAATAAGTGAATAACTTTTTTGTACTCAAATTCCTACCTAAATTAACCTTTACTATGTAAGTATTTTAAGTAAAGAAGTATGTAGCAAGTGCTGTTGTTGAAGTTAAATGTGTGTCCATTTTGCAAAGAAATTTCCTTCAAGAAACTTGTAACTGGACAACTACTTTGTCATCTGTCTAATGAGTTGCTTGGCTAATAGACATGATCTTGCCAGATGTCTTGATTTGAATACCGAGTCTTTTGAAAGGTACAGTGTATTTAGTCCAGAAGTCTGTCCCAGTGTGATTACTAAGTAAGTGTTGTAAATGTTAGGTTGCTGTGGCATAAACAAGGTAAGGGTTTGAAATCTTGTCTAATACCACAGAGAAAGTCTGAAGAGTGAGCCTGACTCTCAGTCTGCTTTTTGCTGCCTTTCTCAGGCTTGTTAGATACAATAATGAAGCCTAGATTATCATGACCAGGTGGCTGTTTAGGACTGATTGTAGATGTCAGGAAGCATTTTTACTTGGTTTTAGGTGAATTTTCAACCATTTATCCTTTGTATCTGATATGCAGAATAGCTTGGTTATGCATGGTCAGCTGGTGGAAAACACCCTGGCTCTTGTGCCAACACTATTAAATGAGAAGACGTAGTGCCTTTCACATACCTTAACGTCTTGCCAGGGCTTGCTTTTCACAGGAAAGTTCAAGCAGGTGCCTATTTGGTAACTTTGCTCTTGTCCGCACCCAAAAATATCTCATCTGATATTGTCTATGCAAGCTAACCAGCCTGGACCTGGGGAGTCAGATGAAGCCTAAATGTCACTGATACTCAGTAGCCTGCATCTTTGCTGCGAAACAGATAAACTAACTTGCTGTGCTTTCCCACCATCCCTGCATAATGTAGTGTTCTATTAAACGGGAGTTGTTGGATTGAGCTGATACCTTCCTCTGTTTAGTTCAAACCACTTCAGTTTCATTTCTCCAAAAGCCATTATAATTGCAGATGTCTGAAGAGCAGCACTGTGCTCATCCATTCCCATGCACCTTCCTTGTGGTTACCAAACCTTGCAGTTGTACAGACCTTTAGGTTTCATGTAGGCTTTGGAAAATATATGTTGCAAGCTATTACCGAGGTTGGTTGTGTGGGTTCAGACTGGTTCAGTGGTGTCTCGCATGCTGTCTAGGGTTTAGGGCGAGCCAGGTAGTTCACCAGATGAACTTTCCCATGGTCTGGGGGCTGATTCAGATTCAAACTCTCCCCCATAGGCAACATGGCTGCAAAGTGGGAAAATCTATGCCAGTGTGAGGCAGTTTCATATTGCTATAGCTTTATCCATAGCTGAATTTATATCGTCATAAGTATTTGCATAAAATTAAGAAACTTCATAACTCCAGCATATGCATTTTGAATGGCAGAGTTCAGCACGCCATGGAAAGAATTGGCCCAGCCTGTCTGGTCTTGGCTTTTCTTTCCTGGCCTTGGGCTACCTCCTATCGTGCATAAGCATTGGTGCAGCTGCTGTGAGCCACATCAGAGACATGATATAGTTTAAAATTACTGACATATGGTGTAGTGTAGTTTTAGCTCAGGTATGTTCATCATTTCAGTTCACCAGGTGGCTGTACCAATACTTGTGCTGACAGCAGGGGAAGGAGGCAGTGTGAAAGTGGAAACAAGGATCAAAGTACAAGGAAAAGGCAGACAACTGCTTTCTGCTGCAGTGCTAAAAGGGCCCAATGCACTCGGGTGCTCTGCTCTGAGCAGGGGGTTGGACCAGGTGAATTCCAGAGGTGCTTCCAGTTTCAGCTCCTCTGTGATTCCATTAAAGTGATGCACATACCCAAATTCTCTCTGCATCAAAAAATGTTGATCCTCAGCTGCCATGTAAAGTTGAAAGTGGTGGAACGCCACAGGCACCTCAGCATTTGACACTGGTGTTTCCAGGCACCTCTAGTCTCCTATCCTGCTCAGAAAACCCTTAGTCCGAATAGGATACACAACTTGTATTGCATGTGCATCCTCTTGGTTACTGCATATACAACCCCTCACCAGTGTCCATATGTACATCCATAGCATGTTCCCAGGAGAACCTGCTCCAGTCAGTGTTGGGACAAAGAACACTGGCAGCAGTTGCCACATTTCTTTTTATACTTAAAGAAGATGGTAGTTGGTAATGCTGATGTTGTCTTCAACTACGAGCTTGCAAAAATATATGCAGCTATTTTATGTGACTGAAATAATTCCAAGTCTCTCCCTAAGGCATGTTGTGAAACAAGTTCATGTGGGCAAATTACTTTTGGTTTCAGTGGTGGTGTAGATGGGTCACTGGCATTACAATTCTCTCTGCAGGATCCGGGTCTCCTGTGTTACTTAGAAAATATAGGTGAATCAAGTAAGAGGAATTCAATCTCAGATCCAGTAAGAAGTGGAAGGTAAAGAGGAAAACCATTACTAAAAAGGAAAACCCAGTATTTTCCACAACTGTTTGGTACCGTGTTCAGAGATTGCTTGCTGAAATCCATAAACTCAAGGCCCAGCTCACTGGATTTTGATATGAATAGCTACGACTTCAGTGGGGTTCATTCCAGTTCATTTGTATTCCTCACGTGACTTTTAGTGTTTACGGGAAAATGTGATACCTTACGAATCTCAAGTAATTTATTTTGAATTGCTTGCTTATGTACTACAATGCAGCCTTCATTAATGTTCAGAAAGCAGGTAGACAAGAGCAGGAGCCTGAGCTGATGGGGAATATACAAAAAGGTTTACAATGCACTGGAAGCACTGTGTTCTTTATAAATAATTTCCCAGTTAAAAGTAAATTGCATTAATTCTAGTTATCACAATAGAAGCCATGAAAGTTTTGGTTGACAAACAATAATAGTGAGATTACTGCCTTGTGTTTTAACACTGTGATGGTGCATTTTACCACCTCCAAGTGTCTAACTCGCTAATGTCTGTTCTCTCTGTCCTCATTGTGAATGCAACAAGAATTTCCTGTCTTTGCAGAAAAATCACATCCCCTTTACATATATCTTTCTTAGCTTTGAACTTTTTTCCATGCAGCCCTCCTATCAGAAAACAAACTTTTCCAAAGGCTCTGATAGTCCTGGTCCTGAGGTTAACAGAAGAGAAGGTGGAAAACTTAATAAATCTGACATCACGCATTAACATGGAAATAAAGTGGATGCAAGCCTTGCAGAAATCCTAGAAGGAAGCTCTGTGTGAGTTGCTGAAACTAGGAAAGAGAGTACTAACACACTGAAGCCCCTCCTATGACAGACAGAAAAGGTTTCACAGTTCAAATTAAAATTTTCATATGTTTTCTTATAATTTAAATTGGGAACTAGATAATTCCATGAGGGGGAGTGCTTAGAAGAAGCTGGGCTAGTTTCAAACCTTAGAGCAAAATGTTACTAGACTGCCCGCCATGAGCAATAAGCATTGCCAGTCATCACCACTATGTATGCAAAGTGTGGGGCTGTAGCCATCCCCTGGATTTGCTGCGAGCGTGTGATCCCAAACCACAGAGCTGACGCACTATAGTGAGCAGCGCTGGCTGCTGTCCCAGGCGGTTTGAGTCCCAGAGGGAGATCTTGGGCAGGGAAGCTGCAGCTGAGGTGGGGGACTTCCTTTTTTCTGCCCCTCCCTCGAGTCAAGATCTCAGCCTTGTACAAGAAATCTGAGTTTACAGGCAGTTCCTAGCCCTTGGTCTTTCACCCTGGGCCATGTACTGCAGTGACCTGAGAAGGTGGGGTGGTTATTTCCTAGGACATATAGCAGGTATCTTTATTTTGCTCATTTTTTTTTTCCTTCTTTGGCTTTTTGTCTTCTCAAAGCAAGAGTCTTTTGTCTCTCAAGGTTGTATTTCAGTGATGAGTGTTTGACTGCCCGATAGGTCTTTATCATTTGAGGGCCTCTGCTTTGGCTTCAGTGCAATAAACTATTGAGGATGGTTTAAATTGGCTCGGGTAGACTTTTGCTGGAGTAAGCTTGGTAATAGCATACAATTTCTACTATGACAGCAGAACTATGTGGCAGCTAAAAGGAGCTGGTGAGTAGGTAACATCTTCAGCTGTTCCATCTAGAATACAGAAGAAGAGATGCTGTTGGGAAGCACCTGTGTAGAGCAAAGGTGTGATAAGCAACAGGTCTGACTTGATGTCACAGTACGGATTCTCATGACTTGTGCAGAATCTCTGCAGTGCTGCTGTTGGCCTAGTTTATATGATAATAAGCAATGGAAATCATAGCATAAAAGTCCATATTGGTAGTAGAGAGTCACACTTTTCCACATAACTGATCAGAAGAGAAATTTGTAATAATTTAATCTTAATAAAAGTTTTGTGCCATGTAAGAAAGAAACTTTGTAATTATTTCAGTAAGGTTTTAACAGTTTACTTGATGATGAATATGGTTTTTTGTTTGCAACAGCAGTCCCCTAATCGTTGACTCCCATTAGCTCTGTGTGCCGTACGGCTCGTAGTTCAGGGCCCGATCGCAACTGAGTGGCTCAATTATACCAGTGGCAGATACTTAGATGCTCTGTGATCCATCATAGGCATGGACTCAGAGGTCAGCTGAGCACTTCACTCAAGCAGTAATTAGTGTGTTACTATTAGTAATAAGTGTGTTTACTGCACACAAAGTGCTAAGGGAACATGTACGCAACTCATACTCTCTCCATTTCCTGGTGCAATATGGCCCCTCATGGACAGCCTGTGTCCCTGGCTGTACATACTCTTAAACCCACACTACCAAGAATGATATCCAACCAAAGCTGCTGCCTTTTTAGAGCATTAATTTTTTTTGATGGAAAGAAGCAAAGTGGTCATCCAGAAGTAATCGGTGTGGGAATGGAAAGGAGGATGATGGCTTTCCCCAGGTGGCTCAGGGTACATGTATACTGCTAAGCAAAAGAGAAATAACCTTAAGCACTGGACTCCCTACTGCTCACACCCTACTACTATTTTGAATGCTCCAGTTGGTATCTCTGAGACAAATTTGCTATGAAAAGGAACCAAGCTGTAGTTCGGGGACTGGTCCTTTGCCCTCTTTTAGCAGTATGCACATATTCTGGCAATCTCAGCTTCCTTCTGGCTTGCTGATCATGAGGTTCCTGGGGGTGCCAGGAGCATCAGGAAGGCATCAGGCAAGTGTGCTGGGCTCCTGTGCCACCCACTGCTGCGGGCCAGAGGGGTCACTGGTGCCGTGGGCCAGGGGAGGATCCTGATCGCAGGGACTAGCAGGTTTTGAATGCCCTCTGGTGGCAGAGTCTCCTGTAGAATCGTGTTCATTAATTTTTCCAGATTCCCTGGCTATCGCTGTGGTGGATGGATGGAAAACTCGTGTTTTGCTTTCTTTCCTTTAGTAGCAGGAAAGTGTCTCTCACAGCATGGAGCTCCAGGAGACCAAAACGAAAGTGTGGGCTTTCAGAGCCACTTTGCCTGACTCTTAGGACTAGCCCCACTGATCTCTTCAGTCTGATTGTAAGCCCAACTGTTATCTGACCTAAAATAATGCTATTGTTATTCATAAAATGCATTGTATGCAAGTAAATCGTTGTCCTTTTATATTACACTAAAAAATTCAGATTTTGGCATGTCAGTGGGTTGCATGAAGCAAGAAAATCTATGGAAAAACATAAGTAATACACTGTACGTTGCTATTGGTGGTGGCTTTGCTTCCATTGTGTCCCCTAAATGTACTGGCTTGCTACTGTGCTTTCATGCAGAAGAATGAGGATTAGGTTTGTCCTGCTGTGAGATGATTCATGTACGGGGAATGTGCATGTTCAGAAAGAGTGAGGTTTCAAGAGTACGTCACTGGAGAGGGGCTTGTGATAAGAGTCAATAATAAAACGATCGCTGGGCAGGGAAAAATGTATTTAATAAAAGATATTTAAACTAAAGTTGAGATTATGATTGCTTACCTGACTGTTTCTGCTGCTAGAGTTGCTCTTCCTCACTATCTTTTAAAATATGTTTTCTAGATACACAATTTATTCTTTGATTTTAGGAAATACATACATATTTATTTATATTTTTATTGGTTACTTTGTTTTATATGTATGTGTTCCTGTCTGTCTGTCTATGTATCTATCTATCACTGTATAAAAAACCCAGATATTCACTCCCTGAGGTGGTTTCCCAATTTTATTATATGATTTTGCTTTAGTGCAACGTCAACACTTACATAATACTAGAACAGGGCTGGGTATTTAAAGTTAATTAACAGCAACTAAATGTCACTATTTCTTTTATGTAAAAATGCCCACATTTTTCACTAACATTTACCCAAATAAAAGTGTTTCCCAACTTTGGTATTATTCATGCCTTTTCAGAGATGTTAATGTTACCCTGTAATTGGCATGAATTTTATCCAACAATGCACACTGTAGGAAATGCATGTTATGTTTGTTACTTGTTAAGTCTTTTTAAGGAAGAGTGGAAATTCATGGGTTGTAACAAGCTTTGCATTTGTGTAGGGCTGATTTTCTTTCTGTGCAATTAATTTATTCTGAAGTGAAAGGGAACATCAAACTGAATATATTTCTTAGTAGAAAGCCTTTTCTAAAAGATTTTCATTTGGATGTATGTGTCTAGTTTCCGAATAGCATGTTACGTTAATCTTAAACAGATACTTTCAGAAAATCTCCAGTTGAACTCTCTCCTCAGGAAAAATGAAAAAAGAGGATAAAATTGACAGTACACAAACATAAACCCAGAAACTGCTATTCTGCTCAGATTTCAGCTCTCTTCTTTGTTGTGAGCAAGCCAGGCATGACAAAATGGTTCTGGTATACAAGCCCTGAAAACTAAGATTTACAAAGCAAAACCACAAATAAGACTGTGGCTGTCTTTAGCTTGTCAGTTTGACTCCTGTCTAAGTGGATGAAAGGCAAGTGCTCATGGAAGACTGCTTGGAAACCTTCATGAAACTTGTTTATGTCTCTCATTTCGGTTCCCACAGGCCAGGTAACCTCACCAGAGAGGCCCCTTCTTCTGGCCACTGTAGATCCCTCAACGTGGCTGGTGGTCAGGAGTGCTGGGCCAATAAGAACTGGTCTGTAGTACCAAAGGAAAATCATGGCACAAAAGCATCATCATTTTCATAATTGCAAACTAATGGATGGGAGAGACCCTCCTAAGCCTCCTGGATCCTGTTGCTGCTCTCTCTGCAGGGCACTGCCCCTTTTCCCACTCCACATTCCTGTCTCTCTCCCCTTTTTTAAATTTTCCCTGTCGACGAACTTGCATTATAAGAGTCAATGTGTGCTGTAAGTTACGGGTGCTGCTAATGAAGCTCTGCCAGTGAACTTGTGTAGCAAGTACCCATTTAATTTTTGGGGGGTTGGAGCACAGCCTGTGGACAGGGTAGGCATTGAATTAAAGGGGGGGGCAAGTGTGAGGCCAGAAGAGCACCCAAATTTTGCTGAACTCCATGATGATTTTTTTGCCCCATCTAATTTGATGGAGTAGAAATGAAAATCAAAGAAAGCCAAATCCAATACATTGTTGCTCAGGCAACAAAATGTAGCTAAAAATGAAAAGTGCAGCTTCATTAAAAGCAATGCAAAGGATGTACTATAGTTGTCTGTGGAAATCTGTCTTGATTGAATTCTGAGGTCTAACCTGGGTGCATTATGAAAGCATCAGTTTCAGTCAGTTTTGCTACATAAGTATCAAAGCTTGCAATGGGAAGCTGGTTTGCACTTACATATATGCATTTGACCACTGCTGCACTGCTGTAGGGAATATCCATTGGCTCTTCAGTGTATTTGGACAGCCACAGAAGAGAGAAATGTAGTTAATAACCTCTTGCCAATATGCAGTTCTGCTGGATGTGTCATACAGCCACCTAAGAAATCTGACAGGCTTCATAAAATAGGCTGCAAACTAATTAGTAATATGTCAAATAGTTTTTTTAAATGACTGTTAGTATTGTTGATGTACATCATCCAGAAACTCAAGTGGACACCAGCACCTTGTGTATTCACTAGATATGACAGACTGTGCTAGCCATGAATTAAAAACTTTCTGAAATCTGGGAATATTTCTCTCCTTTTATCTCCTCTGTACTTCTCTGTTGTCAGTTTATAATCCTGCTTTATCTTATGGACTTAGTTAATGTTAACTTAATTTAAGTAACTGAAAAGAAAAAACAAAACCAAAAGAAACCACACAGCAAAACTTTCTCCCCCTTAATGATTTATTTTGGTGTTATACATTCCTGATTGTGAAATGGTACATATAAATATGAAGGAAGTGCTAAATTCTACAGTCTTAAGGTATCTCATGATATTTGATATTTATTCCAATTTATTCTCTAACTGCTGCAATTACTTAATTAAAGGGCAATTTATTGGGGGAATATTTGATTAAAAAAAAAGAAACAAACTTGAAAAGTAAAAGAAACCCAGAACACTTCATATACAAAAAATCTCACACACGTATTCACATTTACAATATTGTTACCCTTTATGATATAGTTAAGGAATAGGAATGTAGTGAAACAGAAACCCACTAATGTTCTTCGTTCAGATGCTCATTTGGTTAAAATGTTAAACATACTTGATGACCCGATTGTTGGATGGGGGGAAGACAGTGGGATGACCCGATTGTTGGATGGGGGGAAGACAGTGGATATAATATTTCTGGATCTTAGCAAAGCATTTGACACTGTCCCCCACCACATTCTGGTGGAAAAACTGGCTGCTCATGGCCTGGACGAACGTACGATCTGCTGGATCCAGCATTGGCTGGAAGGACGATCCCAAAGGGTGGTGCTCAATGGAGTTAAATCCAGCTGGCGGCCGGTCACAAGTGGTGTTCCTCAGGGCTCAGTACTAGGGCCTTTCCTTTTTAATATTTTCATCAATGATATAGATAAGGATATAGAAAACACTATTAGTAAGTTCGCAGATGACACTAAGTTGGGTGGGAGTGTTGATCTGNATTTATTCTCTAACTGCTGCAATTACTTAATTAAAGGGCAATTTATTGGGGGAATATTTGATTAAAAAAAAAAGAAATAAACTTGAAAAGTAAAAGAAACTCAGAACATTTTGTATATAAAAAATCTCACACACGTATTCGCATTTACAATATT
>VZTM01020673.1:23343-35723 GCA_013400555.1 Jacana jacana
GAGATCTAGTGTAGGGGGGAACTTGTAGAGTAGGGCTGATGGTTGGACTTGATGATCCCAGGGGTCTCTTCCAACCTAAATGATTCTATGATTCTATGATTCTATGATTCTATGATTCTACTTACTCTTACCACTAGTAAATAATGTGGCACTGCTATGCTTACAGTGGGGTCAAGTCTAAATGTTCCAACCCAAACTGGCCTTGCTGTGTTAGGCAGTAAGGCAAACAGTAAGAAACCTGTCCTACCACATAGACCTTATGGGCTAAATAGTGAAGACAACCAAATACTGAGAGATGAAAGGGTGAGCAGATGGTTGTCTGTCTTTTAGAGAGAGGGAACTGAGCCAGAGGTTGGTTAAATGAGATGCAGTGGATCAAAGACAAGCCCTGCAACAAAGAGATACCCCCAAATCAGGTTTGCTGTTTCAAGGTCCAGTACATCCACCAGGTCAGCATTCTTCCAGCAACAGTGTTGCAGTCAAAAAAGAGGAAGCATACCTAGGCATTAATTGACATGATTGACTGAATTGTGAGTCATTAGGTAAAAAGAGGAAATAGGATGCTGGATGATAGGATTACAGATAAGCTAAAAGCATTTAACATATGAACTTTTCCTTCACATATATCTGAAGTATGACTGCCAAAATATGATGCTTATTATAGGTTTCTTTGCACTTAGAGACTTAATAAAAAAAGAATGGATCATATTTTTTTCAGTTTTGTTTCATCAGCTGTTGGAAAGACTGTGATATCTCCCAGTTTCCTGAGAAGAAAGTGTAGACAGTGAAAAATAAAGTAATCTGCCACTTAGGAATAATTTGTAGCAGCAGGCATTCCCAGTGCAAATCAGAGTGCAAATCAGATGGTGAATCAGTGATCTCAAAAGAGGATTACTTTTGGATTAGTTTTCCAGTGAAGCAGGCACTTTGTATAATGCAGCAGACAACTCCAACATGAGGCAATTCATTGCTTGTTTGTGGTTTTCCTGGCCTTTTTTTCTTTTAAGAACATTATTTTATAAATGGATTTTCAAATACTAATTAACAGCATTTTGACAGTATTTGTCTCTAGGAGGCAGATTATGTGACATGCTACTAAGCAACTGAAAATT
The DNA here is from genome assembly GCA_013400555.1 of Jacana jacana. Classification (NCBI taxonomy): domain Eukaryota; kingdom Metazoa; phylum Chordata; class Aves; order Charadriiformes; family Jacanidae; genus Jacana; species Jacana jacana. The sequence continues at coordinate 24,456 of VZTM01020673.1, forward strand.
AATGGCCAAACTTTTGGAAGAGGCATAGTAGGAAGCAACCTAAACTGTGTTTTGGTTGACAGCAGTTGCATGTAGGTTTAAATATTGTTTTGAAAATTATGTCTTGATTTTACATTGCAGTTTACAGCTTGATTTGTGAGCCAGGGAGAAGACCAGGCTACCCGGCTGGTGTTTAGTCCCACTGATTCTCTAGTTTGAGTCATTTATATTTTAGTGATGCTTGAAGAAGGGCTTTATTACCGTTTTACTAATAGTGTACGTTGCTACATTAATCTGTCTTTCAGCTTTGTAGGGCTGTCATGATCTAAGTAACAAGGTGCTTAGAAACACCACCTATCCATATATAAACAGTAATGTTCCGTTTCTGTAGTTTAATGCTTTAGTCCATTGTGCCCGTAGCTGTGAGGTCATTATTTTACACAATAAATCAGTGTGCTGTCTCCCTGTTGACCTAGGTTCTGGCCATTTATTAACAGAGATAGAACCATTACTCGCTACATTTGCCACATCACAAAGTTGGTTTGCTGGCACTGTCTGCCCAGAACCAGGCTCTGGAGGAGATGTAAAGGGACGGCAAGAGAAGTGACAGACCAGAACTCACTTGGACATCATGCACTAAAAGGAGGGAAATTGTGCATATTCTGTGTATGAAGTGACATCTGTTTTGGTATGAAAGGAAGACAGGCTTTAAAGGAAAGCTCAAATTTTCTGGGTAGTATAGAATCCCTCAGGAAGAAGCACTGAAGTATCCAGCTGTTCTTGTGATGGTGGATATAATGAACACATGCTGAAAGTTTTGATCCAAGCAGCTTTACACTAAGTCCAGTCTAGATCCAACAGCACTATCATCTGCTCTGTTCAGACAGAAACAGCTCCAGACCATAATCCCGGCTGCACCCCAGGGAGAGGTGCAAGCAGGCTAGAACTTTAGGATGAAAAGTGTATTTGCACCATTGTTTCTGTGTTCAGATAAAGCCTGACCAAGCTCTGGGAAGTGTGGTCCCTGGTCCAGATAAAAGTCAGCCAGCTGTATCCGATGTCTGATTCAATCCCAAATTTATCATTCTGTCAGAGGTTTCCTCCCCTGTATCATCAGCTTGATCTCTCCTTTGGACTCTGCAGAAGGCTGGAAGTAAGCAAGAAAGAGAGAAGATTGCAGTCACACTTAAAGCTTCTTCTGAAATGGGCGAAAGGGTTGTTTCCCTGGTGCCTACTGTCCTAGGTGAGACACCAGTTTGAGCAATGAAGAAAGTAATATGAAAAGTGACAGGGAGACTTAGACCTCTAAACTGCTGGGATGGAATGAGGTCAAGTTTGGCAAAATGCATTATATCAGCTGGAGAAATCCTCCTTTAAAATAAAACTCTTGCTGGCTGTACCATCTATGTATTCTACCCTTCCTGTTCAAAACATCCACTGGCAGCCTCTTTATCCACCATGACTGTGACAGACACGTGCAGGTGTTTTTCTGCAATAAGCAGTGTAAGTGCATACTCTCTTAGTTGTCTAAGGCAACTCTGTATGTCCTCATTCGTCTATAGGACGCTGCTACTGGAGCATACCAATGATCTTCTGCCATAAAGCAGACATTAGAATCTGTCTTTCTGATACAAGAAATACTTATTCAATGACACAGAAACACAGACCTGCAAGAATTGATAGGAGGACTATGATACAGGAGCAAAGCTCCTTGGCTGCTTTAGGAGTCTTGTAAGCCCACTTGTATTTAAAATTTGTTGTTACTAGATATTAATGACAAACTTTAGAAGAATAACAAATAAGACTTAATTAGTTTCTCTCTTGTGACAGATTGGAAGCCTGTAGATGTGTACATGACAACAAGATGACATCACATTCTTATAAAATAGATTTGCTTCTTTTAAAATTCCTCCAAGACGTGACAAGGTGTAAAATGCACCTGAAACCTGGCATGTGCAATCATTTGTTATTGTAATAATAATAAACAGATTTGCTTATAAAATCTTCCTGTCCCTGTAAATAAATCCAAGCTGCCTGGGTACCAGTATAGCCACGTATGTAAGCAAATATTTGATATGTGCATACAAACAGTTTTACTGAGATCATATGTCTGAAATTCTGCATGTGATTTTCCCAAGCTTGTGTTACTTCACTATACAAAATGCAAAAAATCAATCCTAAATATACATATTTAGGGGTGTGTGTACACATACACACACACACACATATATCTGTACAAAAGACACTAACATATATGGCAGCCTCCTAGCAATCCGATGAATTTTTGAGCATTAGCCACTTGTACTGGACTCCAGTCTCTCCCTGCTTCCTTGGATAAGTGCACCAAAAGGTACAAAAAGGTTAGTGAGAAGAGAAGGCGATTCTGTGAAATCCATCATTCACATGCTATGATGGGTGGCAAACCTGCAGTGAATACAGATAAATGCCTACTAAGGAGACAGCCGAGATACACCTATTTGTGTGAGAGCTGACTTTTTGTGGTGTTCAGAGATACCCAGGCTGTAGTTGACAGGCAAGTGAATATTACATACACGTGAAGAAAAAACACAGTCTGTGGTTTAGCTTTTGACTTAAAGACAAAAGGATTTCTTGGTATTGTGCATTTTTGATCTTGTAGACGAGGGAGGGTTTTTTGGTGTCGAACATATTCCCCAAAGGAAGATGCATAATGATATAATGGGAAAGCATGGGAAGACATATTGTCTTATACTTCATAACTAGCTTCACTAACACTATCCTTATTGAACATAAATCTTCTGCTAATGTGAACTGAACTCAGACAAATCGCAGTAAATTATACAAGCTCTGGCCCTCTTCTTTCCTAGGGTGTTAACTTACTTGTTGTAATATTTCCACCTTGGAAGTGGCAAATGAATTTTGAGTGATAGCTGCTCAGCAGTTGGTGATATGTGTAGAAATTGGATTTGAAAGTAAGCATGTTTTCTGCTCCAAACGTCTTCCTGTGGCTGAAAATGCAACCAGCTTATATTTTGCTGTGGTAAGAAATTGTACCTGTGAGAATAAGTAAATCAACAAAACTCAGGGTAGTTTCTGTTTCCCGAGTTCCTGAATGTCCTCAGGTTTAATGTTAAGTATGAAGCAGTCATAAATGTCAATACATTGGAGTTTTCTGACATCACAGCTTTCCATCTAGTTTCCAGTTCACCATCTATACTCTACCATATCCCAAGTGTCTGCAGCTCTATTCAGCAGGACAATGCCCTGCGTTCGGTTTCCGACAGTGCTGTCATTGTACGTACACCTTAGGGCTAGCAAGGTGATGGAGTGAGGGACGGCACCCAGCTCCTCAGCGTGTTCGAGAGGAAATCTGCTGTTACCGATGTGTACCAGCAGAGGGCGCCTTTGCCCTGCCTACGTTACCGGGCTGCCTACACCGAGCGGTACTTCATCGCTGGGCTGGTTGTGCGGGGGGGTTTATCGGTATCGAATTGTTCCTCTTTAGGTAACGGGAGGAGAGTAAAGAATCGAAATTCACAGCACCGATAGGAAACATAAATGCTCCGTGTGTGTGAGTGTACACATCAATACAAGTCCTTTTTAGTGCACGCTTGGTCCTGTGAGAACTTTCCAGAGGGCTCGGCAACTGCTAAAACTAATGACAATGGCAGGGGGGGGAGGCTGGTGTGAACTGAATGACTAGTATCTACAAGAGTCATGATCTGGTAATGCTTCCTTTAATTGTGGCTTGCTCTCCCAGTACGGCCAAGAGAGTGAGGGGCATTTTGTGAAGGTGAAACTGCGCTCAGAGTTGAGCTGGCTGAATGGGAACCTCCACTGCATATTTCTTCTTTGCCATGGAATTTCAGGCATAATCTTGCTCTGGGGATACAGCTCTTGGCTTCCCCCACTGATATGTGACACGATAGCAAAACATTTATTGAATTTATGTGAACACATCTTCCTTCAGATTTAAAACACTCTTTTTGACTGCTCTGGATTTCTTAAGTAGAAAATCAGCTTCCATGAAATGAACACAACAGTACAGAAATTTTTGGTTTGCTTTTAATTTGTTTCCTTGGTAGAACTTGGAATATATTTTACCTAATGTCTCATATTGTTTGTGGCATAGACACCAGCGTTGGCTCAGAAAGAATAGCAGGTGGGTCGAAGTTCTGAAGCTGTTTCTGGGAAGTGTCACAACAAGTTTTCAGGCTTCCTGGCTTCTTTCCCAGGTGTACAGTGTTGCAGAGATGATACTGGGAAAAATGGCTGTTTGCTGTGGTCCAGCATTTCCCCAGACTTCGTATGTAAAAGGTAAAATGCCCTTCTTATTTCCAATATCCCTTCTCCAAGGGTAATATGCAGTTTTGAAGGTGAATGATAACATCTTCACATGATTCTTCTGAGCTCTATGAGGAAATGGATGGAGACCTTCAATGAAGTAATGCTCTCCTTTGTTCTCACAGGAAGATGATTGTTATTGTTTACTTATTTCACTTAACTGACCTTCACTGGTCCTTCCCTTGTTAAAAATCCAGGGACTGCTGGGGAATAGGCACGTTCAGGCCTGTAAAGAAACTCTTCTTACTGCAGGTAGAATAACTGGAACTGCCTCTGTAGTCATGCAGAAACCATCTTGTCCTAGGAATTCCTGACCTAGGAATTTAATAGTGTCTTTTAACTACTCTTCATTGTAAAGACCCAGTGAACTCAACACCCTTTTTTCCATGGTAGAAACAGATCAAACAGCATACTGAATAGCCACCAAAGCAACACATATCCTCGAGCCAAACAAATGACAAAAGTCCACACAATCTCACTGTATGTGCATGTGACTATCCAAGAAGCCCTGAAGAAAATGAGCGTGTTACAGGTCATGTGAATTATTCTGGCAGGTTGTATCAAGCCAACTTAATTATAGGTTATCTTTAATTCTGTGTTCTAGGCTTTTATTTCATGTGCGTCATTAGAAAAATAACAACCAACTAAATAAATGACAGACAACAATTTTTGTGAAGTCCTAAAAAAACCCAAGCTGTTATTTTTGTCTTGGGTTTCATATAAACAAGGCTTCAAAGTCCAGCTATTCCTCCTAGGAATTAATGTCTGTGCTAAAGTATCCTACCATAGAATCAGGCTCTAATTTGTTTTGCTTACTTAAAAAACCCCAACATTTTGGCAATAGGTATATTCCATTGTAGTTTTCAAAAATTTATTTTAAGAGAAATGGACCTCATAATTTTATTCTATCCTAATTTTCACCCCACAGAGAACCCTTTATTCATGAGCATTGTATTAGCTACTTGCTGTGAATCCTGTGGTGTTTCAGCCCTTGGCATCAACCATGACAAACATATTGCTGGAGCACTTGATTGACTGACCAGATACGTAATCAGGGCTGGGAAAAAAAAAAAAGCTCAGGATTTGATCCTACAAGATATTGACCACATTGGATAATATGCGAAATTCCCCTCTTAGCCACTTTCATCATTCAGAGTTAATGATAATTAATCTGTCATCAGTCTGTCTTTGCAGTCTTTCTGATAATTTCATGAAAGGCAAAGCACAAGTCTCTCATGGCACTGAGTTTGCAGCTGAGAAAGCACATACCCCAGTGGATCCCTTGCTAGGAAAATCTCTAGGACGCCCTTGGACTTGTCAGCAAGCAGCTGTGTTCAGGAGACTTGGGCACACAGCTCAAGGCATGCAGGTGCTGACTGCTCCTGAGAACACCCGGATCTTTAACTGGTATGTAAAGGTGTGAAATAAAGCATTTCAAAACCTCAGCAGACTGACTGTCTGGCTATGTCTGTGGATGCAGTTCAGCGCTTTTGCAATTGCTCTATGAGCTACTCCTGTACATGAGGGGTAAGGTGCGATACTGGAGCAGGGTGTTGCCCAGGGTATGGACCCTCTGTCTGCCCAGCAGTGCACAGACCCAGGGCCAGCCAGGTGATGCAGCATTAAAACAACTGTTTGTCAGACAGCAACGTGAATCTGCTGAGGGAAGTGATTTGTTTGAAAAATAAGCTATCAAAACACAGTGCCACAGGGAGCTCTGCCCACCCACCTGCAATAGCAAAGGAGGCTGCACAAGGAAGGAGATGTGGAGAAACATGGGAAGACAGGAAGCCAGCAGATGCACACCAACCTGCTGGTTAGAATGTGCCTTGGTGTGAAGAACATTACACCTCTTTGCCTTCCTTAATGTAGGGAAGTTAGCACAGTAAGCAGCCAGCACTCTAAATAGGGTATGAGCTACCAGCGTGCACCTCCTCAGCCTACTTCATGCCCCAGAGCGGGCACGGAGCATTGGCCAACCAGCTGCACCAACTCAACCCCATTGCCTGTCCGACCTTCCTCCACTCTGCCTGAGCTTGGGCATTCCTCCATGAGTCAGTGGGACCTCAACAAAGGCTGCAGCTGGTTTGCTGCCTCTTTAATGAGTGGCTCCCAGAAGGGGCTGGCAAAGGCCACAGCTGGCTTGGCAGTGGCAGTGGGGAGTTAGGGTGCTAACAGAGGAGAAATGGGGCAGCAGAGACATCTTTTCTTGTCTCAGCTGTCCAGAAAAGCGACGTACCAGCGTGAGGTAGCCTGCTTCAAAAGCTGCCAGGCCTGGAGGCTCTTGGTTTGCCAAAAGAGCAAGGTATTGGTAGAGTCTCACCCTTGCTGGCTGAGGTCTTCTGCGTTGGGTAAGAAAGCATTCTCCATTTAACAGTGGTGAAGAAAAACCCTGAAAACAACAGGGACTTCAGCGGTCAGGGTGTCTTTTCAATTATGCTGTCATCCCCCAGTGAGCCTGATCTGTCTTGGTAGATTTTGACACTTTTTTTTCCCCTGCAAATGACACCCCCGTCCTTTCCAGCAGTACCTTTGCAGAGTTTATAAAGGGAAAGTGACACACCAGACAAGATGCTCTGCCCTGCTTTCATAAATACCGGTGCCAGGCTGAGAGTTTACGCTGCGTTTTTGAAGCAGAGGACCGAGAAATTGCTTTACTTCCTCTTCTATCAAAATTCTAGCCTGGGGCATCCAATTGCAGCATGTTTCTTAGCTCAAGACATACCATGACATAAAAACTGGCTGCAAAGACCTGCAGCACAGAATAAAAGTGGCACACAGTCTTGTGATATAAAATCGCTGACTCATATCAGAGGGAAAATAATAGGAATTTTTACAACTAAGTTCATGCAGCAGTTGTGGTGGGAGGAGAAGAGGAGGATTCAAACTGCAGAGCAACACAAGCATATTTACCTCTCTAAGGCATCAAACTAGCCATCCTGTTATGGGTGACCAGGTACCACACTTGTTTACTGCTATTTTGTCCAGCAAGACTGCTTTCAGCTATGGACAATGAACACAGGTGCCACTGGATCTCAGGCAATCTTGAATTTACCAGAGCAAGGACTGTAGTGCACAAAACACCTTCTCTTTGTGTTTTGGGCTCTATGTTTTATAAATAAGTGTGAAGAATGCTGCAGTCCATTTCACAGACTTTCTGGAAAGATTAATCCTCTCTAAATGCTGAGAAGTAGTCAATAATGGCACTAGTGCATAGCACACAACTGTAGAAGCTCTCAGACATTAATAGCTTTGCAATCAAATTCAGTATTGCCACATTTGGTAGCTGAAGAAACAAGCACAGATAGGTTACTGGTAATGGATTTGCATACTATCATTCTCCCAAAACCCAGTAACACAGCTAGAAAGAAAGGTCGTAGTCAAAGACAGCTTTGCAGCCTTGCTCTGACCAGCTTTGGCTCCAATGTGCAGAAGGATGATGCAAGATAGTGCAACCATGACAGGAGGTGACAATGAAAACCCTGTGATCCCAGCCTCCTGGTAGACTGGCAAAGGTCATTAGTCACAAAGTGAGTGGCTTTTGTACATGGAAGGAAATTTAGCTGGACAGTCCAGTGTTGGGCTCCCCATACAAGCGATGTATTGGAGAGAGTGAAGTAAAATGCTACAAGGATGATTAAGGGACTGAAGCATCTGTCCTCTGAAGAGAGGCTGAGACAGCTGGGACTGGAGCAGAAAAGGCTCAAGGGGATCTGATCCATGTTTATAAATCATAGCATCATAGAATCATTTAGATTGTAAAAAACTCTTAAGGTCATCAAGTCCAACTGTTAACCTAACACTGCCAAGTCTCCTCAAGAGGGGGGAAAGAAGAGGGAGCCAGGCTCTTGTCAGTGGTGCCCAGTGACAGGACAATGGGGGCAATGGTCACAAACTGAAATACAGGAAATTTCACCTAATCATAGAATTGTCTAGGTTGGAAGGGATCTTTAAGACCATCTAGTCCAACCATCAACCTAACTCTGATAAAAGACAACTCATCACTAATTCATATCACTAAGCGCTATGTCAACCCATCTTTTGAATACCTCCATGGGTGGTTCCACAACCACCCCCCTGGCCAGCCCATTCCAATACTTGATAACACTTTCAGTGTAAAAATTTCTCCTGATATCCAATCTGAACCTCCCCTGGTGCAACTTCAGGCCATTTCCTCTTGTCCTGTCGCCTATGACTTGGGAGAAGAGACCAACCCCCACCTCTCTACAACCTCCTTTCAGGTAGTTGTAGAGATCCATAAGGTGTCTCCTCAGCCTCCTTTTCTCCAAGTTGAAAAACTCCAGCTCCCTCAGCCTCTCCTCATAAGTCTTACTCTCCAGGCCCCCCACCAGCTTTGTTGCCCTTCTCTGGACATGCTCCAGCACCTTAGTGTCTTTTTTTGTGGTAAGGGGCTCAGAACTGTACACAGTACTTGAGATGGGGCCTCACCAGTGCTGAGTAGAGGACAATCACCTCCTGAGTCCTACTCACCACCCTGTTCCTGATACAGGCCAGGATGCTGTTGGCCTTCTTGGCCACCTGGGCACACTGCTGGCTCATGTTCAGCTGACAATCAGCCAACACCCCCAGGTCCTTTTCTGCCAGGCAGCTCTCCAGCCACTCTTCCTCAAGCCTGTAGCACTGCATTGGGTTGTTGTGATCCAAATGCAGGACTCGGCACTTGGCATTATTGAACCTCATCCCACTGGCCTTGGCCCATTGATCCAGCCTGCCCAGATCCTTCTGCAAAGCCTTTCTACCCTCAAGCAGGTCAACACTCCCACCTAGTTTGGTGTCATCTGCAAACTTACTCAGGGTGCACTCGGTCTCCTTGTCCAGACCATTGATAAAGAAATTAAAGAGAAGCAGCCTCAATACTGAGCCCTGGGGGACACCACTCATGACCGACTGCCAGCTGGTCACCATATCCATTCACTACCACTCTCTGGGCCTGGCCCTTCACCCAGCATTTAACCCCTTGGAGAATACTATCTAAGCCATTGCCAGCCATTTTCTCCAGAAAACACTTTTTTTCTGTGAGAGTGTTTGAATTCTGGAAGAGGATGCCCGGAGAGGCTGTGCAGTCACCAACCCTGGGTATATTTAAGAACCCCCATCCCTGGACATGGCCCTGAGCAACCTGCTCTGTCTGACCTTGCTCTGAGCAGGGGTTGGGTTGGACCAGGCCATCTCCAGAGGTGCCTTCCTGCCTCAGTTCGTCCATGATGGGCTGTGTGTGTGTGTGTGAGAAAGAGTGAAGGTGAGCACAAGGACTGCCAGTCAGTGCATGTTACTCATTTCCAGGCTATAATTTAGTCCCTGTTTACTGGGTGAGTCTCAAGCCTGGAGTGGGAATTAGATCTGTGTCAGAGCACCATAAATTTGCCTTTCGCATGAGTGTAGGCAAAGATGTCAGTGTGATAAGTGTTTCTGGAAAGATCTGATCTTGTGGCTGAATATGATGCAAGAATGGAATATGGTTGGTTTTTTTCCTGTCTTAAAACCAGCAGTAAGGCACGACAGAAAGCACAGCACATACATCTAAGTTTGCAAAATGAAGGGTTCTGGTTTGCCATGACAGAGTTAAAGTTAGCTGTGCAATGGAGCTTGTCCCTTTGTGGTTAGTCACGATGAGACAGTCTTTGCTCAGGCGATCACATATGGGTTTTTCTATGCTTTCCTCCTCCTCCCCCTCATTCCCACAATAGATGGAACTCACTGAAAGAGCAGCCAGAGACACTGACTTTTAACTTTATTCAGCACTCAACCACTCTATGCACTTGTGTACTGAGAAATACCATGGACTACTTGGGGGACCTGAGGTGCACTAGCAGCCTCTGCTCGCCCTGACCAGTTTCCAACCCCTTTTTGGGTAACTCCTACCTGCAGTATTCCCCTCAGTCCCGGTCCAATGCCCGCCATACTCATCTGCTCAGGGGAAGGTACTCACCATCTTGCACCCCTCAGTGCCTCCTCAGGACCATCTCCCACTAGGCCTGGTTGCTCAAAGCCCCATCCAATGTGGCCTTGAAGTTTTGACTTTGGTTAACATCATGAATGATTGTTGTTTCTACTGTGGGATGGCTATAAATGGGATGGGAACAAATGCCCCTTGCCTGCTCCATCAGTGGCCAAAGACCCACATGGGTAGAAGGTCCCTTGGCCTTGCCAGAGCCAGTGCTGAGCTTGGGGCAGGAGGGCACATTGCTGGCCCATGGTGAACTTCTCATCAACTGTCACCATCTCAGGGCTGCTCTCAATCCATTCTCTGTGCCTAGGATTGCACCAACCCAGGTGCAGAACTCTGCACTTGGCCTTGTTGAATATAATGAGGTTTGCCCCAGTCCCTTCCCTCCAGTGTGATGACTACTCCACCCAGCTTGGTGTTGTCAGAAAACTTGCTGAGTTTTAGTCCCTNCCAGCTTGTTGTTGTCAGAAAACTTGCTGAGTTTTAGTCCCTTAGTCCCACGCTTAGTTCCACAGTCTGTGTCACTGACAAAAATGTTAAACAGTACCACTTCCAATACTAAACCCTCAGGAATGGCACTCATCACTGGTCTCTACTTAGACATGGAGCCCTTGATCGTAACTCTTGGAGTGCAACCATCCAGTCAATTCCTCATCCACTGAGTGGTCCATCAGCAAATCTATATCTCTCCAATTTAGAGACAAGGATGTCATGTGGGACAGTGTCTAATGCTTTGCATAAATAATGTAAACAATGCACAAAGAACATAAACAATGACTTAGCCTTCCAGTATCTGAAGGGAGCCTACGGGAGAGCTGGAGAGGGACTCTTTGTCAGGAAGGGTAATGACAGGACAAGGGGTAATGGCTTTAAATTGGAAGAGGGGAGATTTAGATTAGATACTAGAAAGAAATTCTTTCCTGTGAGGGTGGTGAGGCACTGGAACAGGTTGCCCAGAGAAGTTGTGGATGCCCCATCCCTGGAAGTATTCAAGGCCA